>RJWH01000890.1:0-281894 GCA_004363575.1 Solenodon paradoxus
GTTGTTGTTTCAAGGCGCAGGTAGGAATGAAGGCGAGCAGGCCCGCATGCAGGCAGGCAGGCAGGCAGGCAGGAAGAGAGAGAAGGAAGGAGCATTTATTTGATACAGTTGTTCGTCTTAGTTGTTCTCCCTGCCCAAGAATGAGAACCCAGGTGCTTGAGATGTATGTGGGCTTCGCTGGCTGGAGGCGGTGAACTCAACTGCGACTCCAGTAGGGTGCACAGGGCAGGAGATTTTGACACCAAGTCTAGCAGTTTAGGAACTTGATAAATATGTGCCAGGGCCACCTGTGTGGTTCTGGCAGTGAAGGTGGCTGTGGTACAGGTCATGTGGTATATAGAGACCACAAACAAATGAACAAACTAAAAAATCGACTTTTAAAATGCTACTTAATCAAACCACAGATTTCACAGAAACAAATTCAACTCAATAATCACATGTAGGGAAGGAGATGAGCAGACAAAACAGGTAGAAGAGAATTAATTTTAAGGTGAAGGAAAATCTCAAATGGTGGTGAATTTATTATTTCGTGCACAGATGCTGATCTTTTTGGTGCACACCTTAAAACTACTTAATGTTTTAATGCAGTATAACTGTAATAAAATTAATTATTAAAAAAGAAGAAAAATTATGCTGATTAAGCATAGTGACTATTACATTGAAATCCACTTCATTCCCTAAAATATGTACGTACCTTAGAAAGAAATATTTTTAAAGAAATTTCCAGAATTGGTAAAAAATAATGTTGAAAACAAGTTTATCCAAAAAATATGTTTGTTAAATGTTTGTAATAATAAATAGAACAGTCAAAATGTTGATAACAAATGTAAATCAACTATGAAATACATCCAAAGAAATACTAAAGGATGATCAAAAATTAAGTTTTTGAAGCATAAATACTATCGGAATTCGTTCATTATCACAAGAAAATTTTATGGTTATACATTGAATGATCTCATTTTAATCAATAAATATGCAGATTATTAAAGCCATGAAGATTTATACCAAAAAATAGGAATTATACAGCTCGACAGAGTGATGTTTTTCTCTTCTACTGTAAGCTGTATTATTAGTAAAATAATAAAAATTCTTGGAGTTTTAAAAAGAAACTTTGTGGTTCAAATCCACTGGGTTTTAGCACTTGGGAGAATTGAAAGAGTATTAACAGTGATTCTCTGTCCTCTGCTATATACATATATATATATATATATATATATGGTACAAAAACTTGTTTTAGACTTATAGTTAAAAATGCTATGTGGAGTAAATATGATTTTCTTACATTAGATTTTGTCATAAAATCATAGTGAAAATTAAACAATATGTAAACAAAGTCTTAAAGACCCAAAAGAAAAATTTTAAAAACCAAAGTCTATCTCATTTTCAATTTTTTTTATTTAATAACTAAGAACTTGACACCAGTTATGGAATATGCTGTTGAAGGAAAAAAAGTAATATCACTAAAGAATAGAAGCAGATTCAAAATTATCTCTTCAAAGGTATAAGAGATTAAACACAATCCGACAATCATATGTCATATACTGCATTCCCAAAACACAGTAAAGTGAGTTTTGGAGTACAGATACACAGATATACCAACTCACACCTGATTCTAGTTCAATTTAACTGACTCAGAGCATTACAGTACACTTCAACACAAATTATGGAAATAGTAAAATATTATAAAATACCAAATCAAATTTCAACAAAATTCCCAAATAAATGAAACCAACATCCAGTCCTCAGAATATTAATTAAAACATGTACACACATACCGTGCTCCTTTCCTGAATGACTCCAAAGGGTCACAATCATCATTAGCAGTCCAGAGTCCACGTCCACATTCTTCTAGGGACACTTCTTTGTCTTCTGGCCATTGCACTATAGGTTCTGCATAGGGGTGGGCATAAAATGTAAAATAAGTTACAATCTCAAATTAATTTATTACCAATCTCAAATTAATTTATTACCAATTAAATCCCATATCTAATATAAAGTGCATATTTATAAATTATCCTGCTTACAAGGAAAAACATTTGAAAACCATTATTTCCTTTTGGATTCTTATGATGTTTAATATGAAAACTCATTGATTTTAACCTCATATGTTAAACATTCGTCTTAATGATATTTTTCAATATCAGTTTTGAAAATAGGTCATTAATCTACAAATGTTTTAAAAGTATTACAAAAATATCGATTTTCAGTCCAGTAAAAAACTTGTACATGAACACTGTTTATAACTTGCAATTTAGGCATATCGATGTATTTAAGACACCATGTCATTTCTATGAATAAATACAAAAATAAATTTTCAACACATTTATGTAAGTGTAACAGAAGTATCATAAATTGTTCCAGTCTTTTTCATTTAATGGTATCCTAGTTACTGTAAGTACTATTGTTGTGACTTGAAAAAAATAGAACTTCAGAGCCCATTCTCTGGACAATTAATCAAGAAGAAGGAATTTAGATCTCCCAACTACATTTCAGTAATCATTCCAAAAAGGATGCCGAAAACAGGAAAATGAGATAACTTGAATATAGGCCACCTCAGGTATTTATCTCAAACACCTTCAGTTTAAACATCATTAAAACATAGGCAATTCAACTATTGTAGTTAAAGCATGGAGTGCATCATCCCTTTCCAGAGTAACGTGGACTATCCAAAGAAGCATCCCCAAAACACATTAGTATCACTAAAATTTTATATTGAAGACTAAGATGATATGACTTACAAAACAATAATAGTGATGATTAGTATTTTTAAGGGAAAAGAGGATAAGACTGTTGCCAAAAGCCAACCCTCGTAGTATACATCCATGTATGTCCCTCTGTATGTAATCTTAACCACTCATTAATAGATATTTGTAATTCTAATTACCATGCAATCATTTTGCATGGTTCCAATGATATCAAAATTCACTTTAAAATTGAATTTGTCTTTCACTGGATTCCTTTCTCAAACTTATTTTTATCTACTATTTCCTTAACTTGTAGTAACCTACATATAGTACTCATTTTAAATGGCATTTTTAAAAGATCCAACATAGAATTGAGTGGGAAGTTTTATATTTAAACATTCATTAGGAACTATTGGCATGTAAAACATTAGCTTCACTATGTATTTTCATGAAATTTTAAGGGAACTGATGCTTTCAAATTGTCATTATAATCAAAAAAATGTAACCTTCCTCTCAAAGGTGATGCTACAAAAACTAATATTTCTTAGATACCAAGTTATGATATATATGTATATATATACACACACATTATATATTCATACTTATTATAAAAATGATCACAGCTTTCTCCTAATAAAAATAATCATGGTATTAAAACATCACCTCATTATTTATAATAATCCATAACCTCATAGAACCTGATCCTCAAAAGTAAAGATATATCTAACATTCCTTTCTATAATATTTTAGAGGATTAAAGAACTAAGTCCACTTCTTCATTAGAAGGGTAGAAGCTTAGGGAATGATAACAGCATCTCTGATTAAGGGAAGGGCAAAAGCTTTGGGAAACAGGCAGGGGCTTCTCCTTTACCTTTAGGCTTGTCCTCCATTGTTCTTAGCTCTAAATAATCTTCAGAGTGGAACATCTACAGAAGTTAAATTCTGAGATTGGATTGAACTGTGTTAACCTCTTCATATATACCTCATATAAGTTGAATCACGCATTTGTTCTTAGTGGGATGAAAGGGAGATGACAACCTGGTAGGAAGGAAATTCAGAACCCTTCCTACAGAGAAACGAGCAACTCGCCTATTTTTCAAAGAAAAACACTGACTGGCACTGCAGCTCCAGAGACATAGTGGCCATCCTGACCACAAACGGTGGGAGAGGGCATCTGGTACTGTAAGCACTAAGCTTCAGATTTGGGACTCAGCATGGGAGCTGCTCCAGTGGAGTGGAGAGGAGGGAAGATGTGAAAGTGCTAAGAACCCATTGCAGAGGCAGCCGGAAGCATGCCTAGTGAGGCTGGGACACAGATTCATTCAGGGTGAAAGGAGAGCCATCACCCCAGGGAACTGAGCTGGAAGCTGCATGATGAAATTGCGCTGGGCGCAGCTATAAACAGAAGGGAAATTTCCACATCAAAGTCCTCTCATCAACATTTCACCCAGGAACCTCAGCCACCCACTGGCTATCCGACCAACCACATATCCCACCTACCAGATAGCCCACTTCTAGAATTAAAGGAAGAAGGTAGTCTCCCTGATGGAACAAAACCTCAGTGCTACCCGCTAACACCAACCTGTAGGTAGAGGCAGAACTGCAACTAATCACCAATTCTGGGCTGGCAGTTAAGGTGATCACCCTATACAATGCCATTACTGCAGGGAAACCGAAACCTCAGATATATACACAGAATGCCGAACAGAGCAAAGGCACAGAGTAATATATGCAAAGTGATGGATCTAATAAAAAAACCCAGGGGAAAATCTGAATACATTTGTCCTTTGTGACTATTTTACTTAGTGGCAGGTCTTTAAGGTTTCTTCAGGTTTACCATGCATCATAACTTTCTTCCCTTTTATAAATGAATATAATTTCATTATATGCATATAGGACATTTTGCTATCTATTCATCTGCTGATGGATACTTGAGTGGCTTCCACATTTTGGCTATTGATAACACTGTTATCAACATGGGTATAAATATAATTCTTTGAGACTCCATTTTAAAAATCTATCAGAAGTGGACTTGTTAGATCATTGAGTAATTCTATTTTGAATTTTTTGAGGAATATGCAGACCGTTTTACGTTCTCACAAATAGTGTATGAACAATGGTTACAATGTCTCTACATATTTGCCAACAATTTTTTTATGGTAGACATTCAGATAGATGTGAACTAATGGCCAATAGTTGTCCACAAAGCTATAAAAACAATTCAAACAGAGGTATAATCTTTGCAGAAAACTTGTTGGAATATTCAACATGCTGAGAAAAAAATAAACCTCATCCTAAATCTTATACAAAAATTAATAAAAGTCTATCATATATGTAAATGTAAAAAGTAAAACAATAACTTTTACAAAGAAAACAGAAAATATCTTCATGACCTGAGTTGAGGCAAAAAAAAAAAAAAACCAACTTAACTATGATGTCTTAAATTAAAATTCTTATTATGATGTTAAAGCATGATCCATTCAAAAAAAATGATAAATTGGGCTTCATAAAATACAAAACTTTTCATATGTAAAATAAACCATTAAAAGAATTTTAACACCAAGTAACAAACTTGGAACAAATGCTAACAAGTCCTTTATCTGCAAAGACTAGTATCTATGGTGTATCTAAAGAACTCTTAAAACACAACAGTATGAAAACAAAGAGTTTGTGATACATTGGCACAATACTTGAAAAAACACTTTATCCAAGAGGATACATGCCGGGATAGCTCCTGGGAGCAGGGACGAAGAGTGGGGTGCTACAGGAGACTGAGAAACTCAAGAGAGAGTGAGATGATAGAAAGCTGGGGTCAGGGGGCCAACAGTCTTCAGAGTGAGAGCCCTAAACATCCTATCCTTCATCTATTTATGAGTCCGTACACAGAATTGCTTCAAGCAGCTTATGAAAGCTAGTTTATAGTTACATTGAATTTGCTTATGTAGCCCTTTGCTCTCTAACTATGTATCAATCTTGTTTGGGGGAGTGAACAGTCACAAACACACTGCCCTAGTGTTTTCACACAGTGGCCTTCACCAGATGCTCCAGGCCTGGCGTCCTTGATGTTCTGCCAGTTCCAACTTCAACCTTGCTCTGTTTTCTACCCCCTACAGATATATAGATAAATGAGAATATGAAAAGACTTTCAACATCATTAGCCATTGTGGAAATACACATTAAAGCCACAGTGACATATAACCACACTAGAAGGGATACAATTAAAAAACAAAACAAAGCACTGACATTACCAGGTGCTCTCAAGGTTGTGGAGAAACTGGAACTTGCTTATATTACTGATGGCTATGCAAAATGGTCCAGTCATTCTAGAAAATTTAGGGTAATTTTTATAAAGTTAAATATACACTTAATCCCATTTCTAAGCAATCCTACTTCTAAGAAGTTTTTACCCATGAAACATAGAAATTTATGTTTACACAAAAATCTGTAGAGGGAAATTTTATAGCAGCTTTATTTATACTATTCACAAATAGGAAACAATTTAATATCCCTTCAAATGATGACTTGATAGACAAATTATAATACATTCATATAATGAATAGAATACTACTTAGCAATAAAAAGGAAACAACAACTTGGTTTAGTCTAAAAGGCAGTGTTCTGAGTGAAGGAATTCAGCCATGAAGGTCATATACTGCATAATGTCATTTACATGACAATCTCAGAACAACAGTGCTTGAGTGATGGAGAGCAGCTCAAGGTTGCGAGAATTGAGGTAGAATCTGTGGAAAAGGTGTGACTACAAAAAGGGCAGCAGAAAAATTTTAGGGTGATGGTTCTGTGTCCTGATGTAGTGATGACTATATTATTCTATTTAGAAAAAACAATAAAACTGTACATTTACTGTGGATCAACGTAAAAATAAAATTACAATAAAAAATCTATTATGTGTTAGTTTATGAATAACTGTATTTCCAAAAGGAAAAAGATACAGTGAGAAGAGTGACATTTGTCTTACAGCTTTTCATAGATCACACTTTGAGAATCACTGACTTATATCATAACTTCGTACCAGAGGAAGTATTTTTCTTCATAGGATTAATTTTAGGAAAAATTGCTTTCCTTCCACAGAAATAAAATCACTTTATTACTTCAATTAATTAGATACAATGATTTTTGAAGAAAACATTTTTAAGTAAATTTTAAAGTATCCCTAGAGCAACTTGTTGTTGGAAGTCATAAATCAAAATGGTTACTTAATTGCAATAAATACCCAAGTTTTACTTTCAAAATAATAGGCAAGAGTGTCCCTGTCTCTGTAAGCTGAACTGGGGCAGGTGCCAAGGCCCTGGGACTGTGGCTCAGCAGTTTTTCCTGGTCCTTGCTCTGTTAATCTAACCAGTACCTGAGCAGCAAAGCCTGTTATGAGGACTATCTGACAGTCTAAACTGTATTTGATGTTGGCTGTGCTTCCACAGAATCCAGTCTCATTATATGGTGTGGAGGCTAACCATCTCAAGGCAATCAGGGCCATGGTGGAATATTGCAAATAGGGATAGTACAATTCAAAGCATCTTCTTTGTCCTAGAAAATTGTGAATGAAAGGCGAGTTTTTCTCCTTTTGTGGAGACACTGGCAGGTCTGGACTCTTCCAGACAGAGAAACATGGTTTAAGATCTCCTTTAAAGGGTGATCTTGGGTCTAGTATCCAGAAGATATAATGAACTTTGACCGAGTACAACATGATTTCCAAGGGTGGGAGTGTGGGAAATTCAGATAATGTTAGTCAAAGATATAAACTACCAGTTATGAGATTCATAGTCTCCGGTGATTTAATGCACAGCATAGTGACTATAGCTAATAATGCTGTGTTATGTACATGAAAGTTGCTAATAGTATACCTTAAATGTTCTTTCTGTATAAATTAAAATACAGAAACTTATTTAATGAGGTTGGGCGGGTGGCTGAGAGATCCCATGCATGCACATTCATTGGAGATCACAATCTAAGCAGAACAAATAGGTCTTGTGACAGAGGTGATGCTGCTTTGCTCACCCAAAAGGAGAAATGAGCTGGTTTCTCCTTATCCACCAGTAGCTCAATGAGAGAATGACATTACCATGACGCAATAAATGAGAAGCTACTACATTCTGGACTTCAAGTTTTCTCCAGTGGACTCTTCATTTATATTGTCCCTTCTCAAAGTTTTATAATAACATTTTTCTCTTCTGTTCTGGGGAAGTGTGTGTATATGTTCACCATTTGATTACATGTTCCAAAATGTCTTTTGCTGTTATTTCCCAATAAACCCATTTTGCTGGTGAAGTAACTGGCTACTTATTTATTTGAGGCTAACATCACAACCAAAAAGAAAGGAGGAAGAGGATGAGAAAGCCCACATGGTTATATGAAATGATGGAGATGTTAACTAAACTTTTTTTTGTAATTATTTTGCAATATATACAAAATCATCACATTACACACCTTAAACTAAAACAAAGAACTCCTACAGCTCAATAACGAAAACAACCATTTAAAATATTGGCAAAAGACTTGAATATATATTTCTCCAAAGAAGATATATAGTCAAGAAGCAAATTAAAAAGGGTTCAACAATTACTTGTTAGAGAAACTAAAAGTCAAAGCTACAATGAAATGCATGCCATTTCAGTCTTGACAAGAATGTAAAGAAACTGGAACCCTCCTACATTGCTGGTAAAGATGCAACAAAGTGTTGCCATTGTGGGAAAGAGTTTGGGTGTTTCTCAAAAAGTTCAATTAGAATTATACACGCCTAAGTATATATCCAAAAGAATTGAAAATAGTATTCAAACAAAATCTGGTATATAACAATTCATAGCAGCACTATTCATAACAGTCAAAAAGTGAAAACAACCCATTCATCAAACAATGAACAGATAAACAAAGGTGGCATGCATCCTTACATATGTACACACACACGCGTGCACGCAATAGGGTATTATTAGTATAAAAAAAGACATTCTGGCAACAACACATGGATGGATCTTGAAAACATTATTTTAAGCAACATGAGTCTATTATAGAAAATACATGATTCCACCTAAATGAGGTCCTTAGAGGAGTCTAGTTCATAACGATAGAAAACAGAATGATGGTTGTCAGGGGCTGGGCGGGGAAAAGTGAGGAGTTATTGTTTAATGAATTCAGACTTTCATTTAGGATGACGAAAAGTTCTGGAGTTGGATGGCAGTGATGGTTGCATGAAAAGCTTAATGTCACAGAACTTACACTAAAATTTGTTAAAATGGTACATCTTATTGGATACATAGTTTACCACTATCTAAAAAGTAATGAAGTACTGATATATGCTACAACGTGAGTGAATCTCAAAAATATTATAAGTGAAAGAAGACACATAAATGCTCATATACCATGTAAGTACATTTATATGAAAAATAGATAAATCCATAGAAACAAATAGCAGAACAGGGACTCAGGGAACAGGGAATGGGGAGTAACTGTTCAGTGGGTCTGAATTTCCTTCAGTGTAATAAAAACTGTTTTAGAACTAGACAGAGCCGATAGACAATCTGAACAGGCACAAGACTCGTCCAAAAGCAAGTTAGAGCCCGCAGACGTGAAGGCCTCATCCTGTTTCAGCAGATGCGGAGACCTGTATCCTGTTTTGAGAGAGACCCTCTACTGACTCTGAAATCAACAGCGGCTGTACATTTAACCGCACCCTGTGCCCATTGTCTCTGCTGAAACTTCCCATTCCCATTGTCCCTATTCTCATCCCCATTCTTTTTCTCAAAGAAAAACAACTCTCTGAGGGTTGCTGCTTTCCCTATAAAGAGGGTAAGGGTACCAAGACCTAAATCCAGTGGAAAGCTCACTCAGCAGTGAGCTTTCTAGGCCTGCACACAAGACAATAAAGTCGTGCCTCAGAGTGTGTCAACTCCCTTGTCTCGGTCTCTTTCATTGTGGGTCTATCACAATCTTGTGAATGTACTAGATGCCACTGAACTGTATGCTTTAAAATTGTTTAACTATATGAGAATTTCACCTCAATTCTTTTTAAATGCAGGAGAGTCTCCTTACACAAAAGCCTGGAACCAGTGGGAAGATCAAGAAAAAGAAAAAAAAAACAACCAAAAAGAACCTTCAGTACAATAGAGATGTGCTGGCTAGGGGCTAAGAAGAAACATCTTAGCTAGAAGTCCCTCATTACAGAGCAGGCAGTTACCAGGTCATTGTTTTCTGATGTTCAGGTTTTATTTTATGACTATCTAATCTTAAGTACATAGCATTACCCACTCAAGCTTATATTGGTATTTTCTTAATTGTTGTAACTAATACCTTACCTTCAAAACCAAGATAAGGAACTGCATGTAGCAAATAGTGTAGGACTGGAAAGAAGATGGCAAGATGTGATCTGCAGAAAAAAAGAATTCAGGGCAAGAAAGCAGAACAAAGAACAGAGACCACAGGCAACCTTCAGAAAAGACCTGTAGGACAAGCACCCATTCAGAGGTCTGATATAGTTAGACTTCCAGCATCACTCAGTGTGTTAGGCTCTTGCTGTATGAGCATTAAAGATGAGAGAACTGGAGACATCTAGTTTATAACAAGAGACATGCACACAAGCAATGTCCCTGTGGAGAGGAATTCTGCAAAGTCTCATGGCCCAGAACATAACATATGCCCCCAGTCATAGCACCTCCAAATTCCCAATTAGCAACCACTATCCCATAACATCCTGTGAGAAGGATTCACATAAGGGTTAGTCTAGTGTCTCCATGTCTACCTCATAATCCTTGCCTATTGGTGGCATTTGCGAATGAAAGATTAAATCCCAAAAGTTGCAGGGAAAACAGTACAAAGAGTGTCACAAGAACTGTGTCTGGGATAGGCTAGGGTTTGGTAGAAGCTATCATTTGTGCTGGTTGGAGATAAAGATGGGATGGGACAGTTTTTGCCCTTGCACCTGGAACAGGAAACCCTACAATGTCCAGAACTGCTGGTAACTTCACATTACAGTTGGGGAGGCCCATGAAACACAGACTCCATCTATATGGGTAGGATCTTGACTTTGTTGACTGCAGTATCCTAGTTCTGAGAACACTATCTGGCACACAAGAGGTGATGCAATTAAATGGATGTGAGTAAGATAGAAATCCCAGCTGCAAACTAAGAGACCTCATGTTTGTTAACTAGGCACTGAAAAAATTGCTGAGTCAGAACCCAATTCCATCTCAATCTGTTCCTTTAAGGCAGCTCATTAAAGTTTGATTTGGATTATTCCATTTCTAATTGCCTTGTTTCAAGATATTAGTTTGCCATTTAGTGGTCCATAAAACTTCCCTCCAGTAAAAAGAGTATGAATAAGAAAAACATGTCTTAAACAATTTGATTTTGTGTGTCCCTTGTATTGTTTCTTGTATACTTGAAAGTTTTTTGTATACTCTTAAAGGTACAACATTTTTTTAATAAGAAAAATAAGCAGCAGCTGTGAGAACAGATTTCAAAGTACCTCACTGACCACACACCAAGAGGTCAGAGTGTGAAAAAGCACAGTGAGCTCACCTTGACCCCAGAAGATGGAATTTGCAAATGAATGAGACCATCAAGATGGCTGGCAAATTCTTCTAAATAGCAGTGACGGTTAGAACATTTGACTGGCCTACCTATTGTCCACCAGCAATAGTCTGTCAGCTTCTAGCATCCAGTTATATAGATACCTGTGTAGTCTCCTGATGTAAAACATCTCCTTTTCCCTTCTCAGCTACAAGGTCTGTATTTTCATCATTAAACGTTGTACATACTCTATTGGTAAGTCCACAAGATTTTCATGATTGTATTTTTTGGAAGGCAACTTGACAGTTAATTAATGAAAACTGATTATATATCTACTAATTCTAGGTACCCTAAAACTGTATGTGCAGCCTTATTATGAACATACACAACATTCCAGCCACAGTCCTCCTCTCCCCACACACACACACACACAAAACCTACAAAATGTAATAAACAAAAAGAAAAAATACTGGAAACAATTAAATGTCTAGCCATAGGAGAAAGATGAATAAATCTACATAGACTGAGCTATGTGGATGCTCAAAAAGTTGGGACGATGATGTCTGCCCAAAATTTGCTGTCAAGTGTGTAATAACTCCATTAGACTTTCAGGTGATTTGGCACTTGCTTCACACTGAGCCCATCTTGCTCTTATCTCCAGACTGTCCTCAAGCTCCCTGCTCACCTTCATCTCATCAGAGAACCCCAGCATCTTTCAGACTTTAAATTCAGATATTTGTTAAAAACTGAGTAATAGAAAGTATTGGTTTTGAAAAGATGGAAGTCCACAAAGAAAGATAGGCTATTTTGTACACAAATAACTTAAAATGAAAAAGAAGAGTACACAAGGTAAAATGTAGTAGACAAAGGGAAAGTAACCAGGAAGCCTGAATCATGTAGGAGTGTGACCCAGGCTACATTGACTGATCTGAATGTCCCAGATATACTCCATAAGGAACCAGGATAGGCCCAGGTCCTAAGGATATTTTCCATCCATTCATCTACAATCAGTGAGAAAGGGGGCAGAAAGGTGAATTTTGAGTCAATTTTCAGAGGGCTAAAATCAAATTAGTGGAACCAAGATCAGTTGATAAGGCTTAAAAGAGATATAGCACTAAACAAGGGCAGCACTACAATGCTCAGACAGAAAAAATATGTGGATCTATGCTGTGACTTCAACCAGTCTGATATCTAGAAGTGGTCTTTAGATTTTGCTTGTTGCCTCTTAAAATAATGTTAATGATTTTTTAGAACCCTATTAATCTCCCTCCTCCACTTTAGCCTGACATTTAAGTTGCTTGTCATTACTTTATAGATGCAAAGGATATATTTTCCAGGACATTGCAGTGTGGCTTTTATTTTTGTCAAATACTTCAGGCCAATTTGTCTCTTTCACATTATAAAAATAACCAAAATAAACAAATAAATAAAAATGTTTCTTCCCTCTCTGAAAAAAAGTAGGATGGTGATCTCTCAAAAGGGGAAAACCAGAAAGCACTCCCAATGGCCAAAGGTAGAACAATTGGAATAAAATTTCCTCTTAGTATTGCTTTTGTGTATTCGCATAAGGTTTGGTATATTGCTTCCATTCATTTGTCTTGAGATATTTTTTAAAATTCCCTCTTGATTTCCTCTTTGACCCAATGATTATTCAAGAGCATGTTGTTTAGTTTCAGTGTATTTGTAAAGTTTCCCATCGTTCCGTTTTTGTTTTCTACTTTCATTCCATTGTGTTTGGAAAAAAATTGAAATGATTTTGCTTTTAAATATGTTAGGATTTGTTTTGTGACAACTTGCAATATAACCTGGAGAATGTTCCATGTGTGTAAGATTGTATATTCTTGTATATTCTTTTTGCTGTTGGGTGGGAAATGGTGTTACATTCACTTAGTCTATACTGTTGCTCAAGTCATTTTTCTTTATTGATTTTCTGTCTGGATGTTCCTAATATTATTGCATTGTTGTCATTTCTCCCTTCAGACTGTCAATATTCATTGTACATTTTTAGGTTCTCAGATGTTCTTTTATGTCTGACTTCCTTTCTTCAACATTATCTTGTGAGATTCACTGATGTTGTTGAGAATAGTTTGAGGTTCATTCTTTTTCATTGCTGCATGATATTCCACTGTGTAAATATACCATGATTTATGAGTTAATGCATATATTTTATTTCCAAAATAATACAGTGACTGAATACACCGTACAGAAGCTTTTGTGTAAAGGAGAGTTTCGCAAAACTGAGAGGTATGAATATTTTGAACCACACATATTTTTACTGTCAGGACATCCTTGACCTCTTAGTAAACTTCCCCTGCCAAAAGATCATGACAATTTAAAAAAAGTCTTCTGGCTGGCTTGCGGACTATGTAAAACCTAAGGACCTGGGTTCTTGACAGGGGCTGGAGTGAAAAAAAAAAGCAAAACAAAAAATAAAGTAAATAAAGATGCTTCTAAAAAAAGGTCTCTAGACATTACCAAATGCTCCTAAGGACACAAAATGACCCTGCTTGAGAACCACTAATTTAAAGAATGGAACAATTTTGTAGTCTTGCAATTTGTAGAAGTGTCATTAGAGAAAGTCTTATTTACTTTTTTTAAGTTCCTCTTGTTTTTGCTTAATATTTAGCTTATGATCAGATGTAACCTACTCACCCACAGCTAATGCAACAACAGTGTGCAATTCATCTTTTGCCCCAGCCTCTAAATGAACCATTGAAAAAAGATAACTGGTGCTCATTTTATCATTATCCACCTCAAACTGATAATCTTTGCCAGCCTTTAGTCCACAACCAAAAAAATAGTTCTGGGGCTTGAGGGGACTTATGTTTGTGTTCCTAAGATCTTCCATGGGGTGTACTATGCACTTAGGTGTGTGTAGGGAACAATAAGGGAAAAGCTTAGTTTAGATAATCAATGCTTTGGCAGTGAGACAGAAACCTTGGTGCCTGGAATGCCAGGTTCCCGCCAGCGAGGAAAACCTTGGCTGGAGGGGTTTCTGATAACTTGCTGAGATCTAGCAACAAGTTAAAGGTCAGACAGATAGCTTAGATGTATCAGATTTTGGGTGGAACCTCAGCTGTGTAAACAATGATTATAAAAAGTTAATTGACATCTTGTGCTTGTTCAAAGAACAACTTCCTTCCCTAATGACAGTAAATACGCAAGGAGTCAGATACTCGAGGTGACAGTCCTTAGAGGCTGCTCATCCCCTGAACCCGTTTTCACTCTTAGTATCCTGTCTTTCTTAATCTTTCGAGGCCCCCTTCCTTCTCCCCTGTTCTCCCAGACAGAAATCCCAGCAGGTGTGAGAGAAAATGGAGATAAACAACTGCTGTTCCAAGAACAGCTGCTCAGTATGGAATCACACAAGAGATGTTCATTTCTTAAAAGTTGGGAATTAAAGAACCACATATTTTTAATATTAGCTGTCTTTATATTTTAAAGGAAAGTTGCAGGCAGGAATGAAGGAGAGTAGGTAAACAGGCAGGAAGAGAAAGGAGGAAGAAGCATCGTATTTTTTATATTTCAATTGTTCACACTGATTGCTTCCCCCAGGGCCTGAGACTCAAAGGCAGGAGAATGGGGCTTCTCCTTGGAGGCAACTGACCTACTACTGCTCCACCAGACCACACCAACATTAAATCTTATTCACATAAAATTCAATGGAAAATTTCAGTTAAAATTCTAAAATTTGCATTAAAATGCCAGGTAAGAACTAGCAAATTGCAATCTAAACTTCATTCATAATTATTTGAGTTGTCACTTATTTATGTACCTATGAATGTTTCTGCTTTCCAAAAAAAGGATCAGCAATACACAATATACCTATAAATGAAGTAGGAAAGAATACCCAATTCCTTAGTCCTTCCTTCTAATGAGACCTTGCTTGAAATAGCATTACCTTGATTTCGTTTAATTCTACAGGCATTTACTAAGCATCTCTATATGGGCACTAAACTAGCCCATGGGATTACAAAGATAAAGAAGTTCCTTGTTCTGAAGAAGAGTACCATAGCAGAATGTAAGCTGTTCCCAAGATCCCTGTCCCTGGAGTGCATATCCTACACAATCCTATCCAACTGAGTGCTGGAGAACAGTGAATATGATGAAATATCATCCTGTGATTGGACTACTAAGCAGATGACTTTGAGTTCATCCATGGGGAAATTATCTACATGGGCCTGATGTACTCAAGTGAGCTCTTTAAAAGAAGGTGTCAGAGAGATGCTTGAAGGAACAAACTTGTGGGAAAGAGCACATGGCAAAAACCCAAGAATAGCCTCTAGGAAGTGGGAATAGAACAGTTATCAAGAATAGAGGGACTTAGTCATAGGACCACAAGGAAATGAAGCTGCTTGGAAGAAGATCTTTATGTAGTTTTATTAAAAATGATAGAGATATATAAATTACCCCTGGATGAAACAAGTTAATACACATATCTTTCAGTAAGTGTATTACTCTTCTAGAGCCTAGGATGTTGAAATAAATATATGGAATCCCAGTTCTCTGATCTCGATTAGTGAAGACATAATTAGAAGGTAAGGATAAGGGACTATTTAATTCCAGTGGAATGACTGTCAACATAATGCAATAAACAGAGTTGGCTCTCTTTACCTCTCCCTTGTGAGCGCATCTCTTACAAATTACTTATGAATCTATAGACCAACCTATCTAAGATAATGCTAGGGAATGACCTGCTTTCTAGTCAAGGCTGGTGGCTTCTAAAATCCTGTCAGTGTCCTAGTGATAACTAAAGAGTGTCCAATCAAGGTCAAGTAGCAGTAAAATCCCAGAAACAAGGGGCAATCAAAAAAGATTACCTAAACTCAAGAAAATAACTTCTGTGTTCTTATAGGAATTACTGATTTTGGACATCAACATACTTTGGAAAGTACTATCTGAACAGTGAGTATAAATTGAATTCTAGCTCTGCATACCAAGTGCTATGGACTGAATTGTGTCATCCCAAAATTCATATGAATTCCTAACCCTCATTGTGATGGAATTTGGGAGGTAATTATATTTAGATGAGGTCAGGAAGGTTGGAGTCCTTATGATGGGGTTAATGCCCTTATAAAAAGAGACACCAGAGAGTTGGCTTTCTTTACCTCTTCCTTGTGAGGACACAATGAGAGGGTTATCTGCAAGCCAAGAAAAAAAGCACTCATCAGCTGACCTGTTAGAACCCTGAGTTTAGACTTTCAGCCTCCAAACTGTAAGAAATACATTTGTGTTATTTAAGTCATCTACTATATGGCATTTTGTTATGAAAGCCTGAGCTAAAAAAAAAAACAAAAACAAAAAACAAAGTTATAGTAGCCCAAGGTCCTGGGAGGGACTGAGCCAGGAGATACACAATAGTAGGAGCACACAAGGATTGTACAAGAACCATTTGCAACAACACTGTAAGATGTAAATCAATAGTGTACTGATTAGACTTACTCTCCAGTAGTTCCTCCCAGATCTTTTTAATAAGGAAAGACAAAGTCTTCAGAGTTTCAAGATATTCCTCTTCTTTTGAAAAGGCATTATATGCTCAATTATATAACAAGAAAAATTATTCTGACCATGTTTGTACTCCAGATTTGTGGAGCAGTTCCTATCTGTTAGCTTAGTTTTTAAACTAGCCAGATTCCTTTCCTTCCGAAGCTGGTATGGTATCTGCAAAATAAGATGGGGCATCTCACAAGGTCCTCTCGGGCCAGTAATAAGTAACAAATATGTAGCCAAGATTAGTGTTCGCTGATTGCCATAAATCACCTTACCCAGGGTAAGCTATTACTCCCATATTGCAGATGAGGGCCTATGATTTCGAGCAATCAATTCATATTCAGTTTCAGTATCATGTAGCCCTGAACTGGAAGAGGCCTATATGCTTCCCAAGACTGCCCATATCATGCATCCCCCAATTCAAGTAAACTCTACTTCAGCTTCTCTACATTTTGGAGAGGAAAACAATTTCGTAGTTACAGTGCTTAAGAAATTAACTTCCCAGGTTCGGGATTCCAGATCTGGGGCTCTCTCTTTCAGTCAAAACGTGCTCACTTACATACATGCTGGAGACTTCAGGAATCATATTAGGCAGTTTGGCACTAAACCAAGACCAGAGGTAAAGATAATAGAAAAACTGGTATATTTGAAACACAGGGCTCACTAGACTTAGCTCTGTCTCAGAAAAAAAGAAAATACGTCTGTGCTACCAAAAGATGACACATTTCCCAGGCGCTGCCGCAAAGACCTGGATGCCACGGGAAGAGAGTCAAGCCCTACAGCCGTTGGGATCTAGTGGGCAGGGTACCGCAGGGCGCGCGCGGCTGTGAGTTCTAGATCACAGCAGGAGCGGGATCCGGCCTGGGGTGGACTGAGGCTGATGGGCTGGGCGCCAAAGATAAGTAAGCATCAGTTGGAAGCTGGGGCGGGGCCAGTGGGGCCAGTGGGCGGGGCGGCGATGGGGAGCGCGCCGCTGTGAACTCCAGACGGCGCGGCTGAGGCGGAGCTGGTCCTAGTGGGCGGGCGGGGAGGTTGCGCGCGCCAATAGGGAGCGGGCGGGTCCCGAGACCGCAGGCGCGCTGACGCTGGGGGCTGTCGGGAGCAGCCGGCGCTGAAGCGGTAGCAGTGCCGCTTTGCTCCCTGTCTCTCAGCAGTTCTGTTTTGGCTCCCATACAGTTTCGGCGTTACAGTTGGCCCCACTGCGCGACCTGAAGGTCGTCGAGGGCCACGGAGTCCATGAGGGCGCGGGCCCCGCCGCCGCCTGTGCGGCGTCATTATAGTTCCTGGGCTTCCCGAGCCGGCTCGGGCATGGCCGCGGCATGAGCGCGGAGCCAGAGCCCGAAGCGGAAGCCATGCCTGAGAAGCGCGCGGGCGCGCAGGCCGCAGGCAGCAGCTCGGTGAGTGCGGGGTTGGGCAGCCTTGATTAGCCGGGGCCGGAGTCCAAGGTTAAGGATCAGGATTGGTCGGACGGGTTCAGCATGCGGGTGGCGACGTTCAGGGCTCACAGGGCAGGGCACTCGGGGCCAGTATGGGAGACTGACCGGCTTGCTGCGGGCGGGGCGCGGGTTTTTGGAAGCTGGAGCTTTTCCGGGTCAGCCTACAATTCTTACTGACCGCGGACTACCCAGCGGCTTCTAGCGGAAACGAAACTTGGGGTGCATTGGTTCTTGGAAGCTGCTCGCCTGCCAGTCTGCCCTTCAGTGTGTGGGGGGGGCGGGGGCGGGGGGGGGGCGGAGGGATTGGACAGCAGTCAGGGAACCCTGATTTAGTTGATCTAATTGACCTGCTCGTGGTAAACAGGCTTTGCCAGTGCATTTGGTTTCTTAAAGTGGAGCCTGAAGTATAGTGTCTTTAATTTTTATTTGTTTGTTTGGGACGTCTTTTAAAAGAAGCGTTTTATGTGTTTTATTTAGTTGTTTATCTTATTGCTTCCCCTGACCCCGGGTCTTGAACCAGAGAACTTGGGATGTATGTGGACTACGTCCTGTAAAGTAAACCCCTAGGCCACCAGGACGCTCCTGTGTCGTTTCTTAAAGACCTTTTCCTTTTGGCTTCTTAGGACCTGAAAAGTAGAAGCGCTGTTACAGTGAATACTAATGTTTTTAAGGAGAAATATAGCAATTTTAGGAAAATTAAATATGTTCTATTGGCTTCAGATTTCTTTTTTTAAGTTAAGGTGCAGACAGGAATGAAGGCAAGTAAAGGCAGGCAAAGCAGGAGGAAAGAGGAAGAATCATTGTATTTATTTTTATTTAGTTGTTTATCTTGGTTGTTCCCACCGCCAGTGGCGTGAACCCAGGTGTTTGGGATGTATGTGAACTGCACCAACTGGAGGCAGCAGTCTCAACCGCTAGTCTGCTGATGGGATCATGGCTCAGAATTTTAATTTACATATCTGCATTTGTTTTCAAAGAACATTACATGATTGCATTTGGCCACATGAATTTCCAAATTAGAATTGGGAGGAAGGGTCTAGCAGGCGCTGTAAAGAGCTAGCAAAATTGGTTTCCAGTCTTGGTTCTACCTGAAGCAGTGTGTATCTGGCATGTATTGATACAGCTTTGCCGCTCAGTGCCAACTATGTAGAAAGAGGGTTGGGTAATGTTAAAGGCCTCCTCCCTGCCCAAGTGACTCCTTAGTTTTGAAAAAAGCGTAAGAGGCTTCTCAATTAGAGATTTGGCAAGTGTAAAGTTTATCTTGGTAGGGGAAGAGAAATTCTGTAGAATTAGTTTTACTCATCTTTGGATTATGTAAAAAGTAGACTTGTCATTATCCTGCCCCCTAAAACAAAATCAAACGGCCAACCACTCCTGTCTGTTTTTGAATTGATAGACAGTAATTACTAACCAGTGGCCAAGCTAGTAACCGGGGAGGTAGCGTTCTTCATCCTTCCCATACCTCCAACATAATAAGTCTTGCTAAGTTTACCACATAGAGATTTTTAGGTTTTAATTCTTTCTGGTTTCCTGTGGTTCAGTTCCTCAGCATTTTTGAAGTGTACTGTGTATGTTACATAGTATGAATATGAACATAAGGGTGCTCCATAAAGCTTTTCATTGGCTTAAAAGATAAAAAAATAACCTAGCAGGTCAAAGCATTATAGCTTAGTGGTTACATGAGTATGCTTGGAATCCCAGTTCCCACTTTCATTACATGGATAATTTTAGACTAGTTGCATAACCTCACAATTAATGATAGTATTTACCTCGTAGGATTGTGAGTGTTACTGCAACCTGGCACCTAGTAAGTCCTCAACAGATATCAACTGTTAGTGTTTTTATTTCTTAATATTTTTTGCATGACCAGAAAGTTGAGGTGATCCGTAGCTGATAAAAGTTGTCTCTATACTGGAATGAGATCCCAAGTTAAATATTAATATTGCTAATCTTATCTTCAGCAACTTTTGAAGGATGTTCCTTTCTTGACTCCTTTTCCTGTGGATGCTGAAATAAATCTACTAATCTGGCACAGATAGACTCCTGCCCAGTGTTTCCTTGGCTCTGTGGGTTTGTGGAGTCTGTACTGATAAACTCTGATGAATACACAACAGTTTTCTGAGTGTCAGCTATACTTAGTGAGATAACTAGAAGGGGCAAATGGCAGAGTTCACAGATACTGGAGTTTTTTTTTTGAATATGTGAAGGCTAGTGAATGCCTTCAGCCATTCACATTCATGTTGTATGCAAGTGCTTGCAAATTATGCATCTTTCCTGCTGACAGTGTCTGCTTGGTATCACTACCAGGTGACATGTTCAGCCTCCAACGCTTGATTTCATTTTAATGTATTGGAATTTCCTTATAGCTTTATTCCAGTGAGACATATATTTTCAAGTTCTTATATGGTATTCATAATCATGGAGAAGACTGTCTTTGTATATGGAATTGACTGACACCTTTTTTTCTACCTTGTTTGGCAAAGAGATGTATTGACCCTAGTAATTGAAATGAATCAAGTATTTACTCTAGAAAAGGGAAGTGTGTATAACAGGTTCTCATTTTATTGACCTCTCTCCTCTGTCCCTCCTAATTTTGTGTGTAAGCATGCCTTGAGATGTTTTATCATATTTATTTGCATTACCATTAATTCAGATTTTCCATTAAACTAAGCCATCATAGCCAGGCCAAGGAAAACTCATTTTAGAGGCATTTATCCTTGAGCATCTGAATTAAGGATTTGCTACAAACAAAGCACAATTAAGTTTAACACACTGTTTCAGTACATTCATGGATTCCTTGAAGTCAGTACTTGAATCTTTTGGTAGCCCTGATGTATGGCCTCTCAGAATCAGTGTCATTCTGATGACGTTTGTTGTCTCTTGAGTTGCTATTCCTCAGCCTACTTCAGAGGGGTCCCTATAAAGGCTAATGATTTTTTGAGAATAATATTGAATATTTTATAGAAAGATATAAATAATACTGAAGAACAGCTCCTGTATAACAAACATACATACCACCTCCACCCCGCCACACACACACAAAAACCAGCATTAAATGCTTTGCATCTTTTGTTTGTAAAAAGGTGAAAGGGTAGGGTCTAGAATATATTAGGGGGGGAAAGTTATTAGCTTTCAGTTCTTAATTCTTAACGTTAGGAAGCAATCCGATTAACTTAAAATAATAGAATAGTACTGGGACATCTCATTGTCTAGCAGGAGGGCATATCACTCAGTTAGCAGTTTGACTTTTTCCTGGTTTAAAAATTATTTTAGTGGAATCAGCACTTAGGTCATTCTGTGAGCAAGCCACATACCTCTGGGTTTGAGTCCCAGGCCTAGGGGGAAGGAACCAGTGTGAATAACTAATAATAAAATAACGATGCTTCTTCCTTCTCTTCCTACTTGCCTTCATTCCTGCCTACACCTTTCCTTTTTTTAAAAAAAGTTATTTCATCTCAAAATCAGTATTTCTGCCTGGATGCTAGTGTGTGTCCCATAACCAAAGATTGTCTAACCTTCCACATTAGTCTTGGGCCATCCTCAAGATAACTTTTATGGAGAAAATATCTTGGCTATTACGACGTGCACTGCGAAGAATGGAGAACTTACTGACAAAGGCAGTATGTGCGGTGTGGAAAAGGTCTTTCTTCCCTGACATCTTTCCAGTTTGCTTCCCAAGACACTTTATGCTCTCTCTTGTGAACACCTCTTTTCCAACTTACACTCGGAACCATGTTAATTTAATTTATTTTCTAAAGAGATCTTTCCAGTAAAACTGAATAATGTAGCACTTAAAACCCTAGATGCTTTCCTACCTTTGTCATTTAATTTAATCTTCCTAGATAATTTGAGTGGTTCTCATCTCACTCATCTGGTTTTGCTAGAAATTATTTCCGAAATTGTGAATATTGTTATAATATCCTAAGGAATGATTATGCTTTTACTAGACATAATCTCAATTCTCACAACATCTCTGCTGTAGGTGATTGTTCCCTGTCTGATTTATAGGTGAAAAATATGGTGCAAGGAAATAACTAGCATGCTGAAAATGATCAGGCTGACTTAGTGGTGGAACTCATCTCCATACCTATCTAATTTTAACTTGGCAGTTCATTTTCTCCTAATACAGAGTTGTCCTCATGGTCAATTCTACTTTGTCTATTCACTAATACTGAGGGAGAAAAGAGACTATTTAGAGACCTGAACTTTGTTTTCTTGTTTTACTCTTGTGCAGTTAAGAGTTAGCTCTGCAGACCTGTACTTTGGTTATAAAATTGGGTCAAACTAAGATATTTGAAAAAAATTGTAGAATTCTGTGGATAGTCTGCTTTTTAATAATGAAATATATCTGATCTGAAAATAGCAAAAGTACTTAAGATTATGGATTTTGCATATTAGTTGTTCTCTATGAAGTACATAAATGACGTGCTTAAATCAGAGTTTCTGTTCTTTGCAAGCTGACAAGATAAGCACCATCTTTATACCACCATGCAGTAAAAATAGAAAAACTCAACACGTCCTGGCGGCCTAGTGGATAAGGCCACCACCAGGCATACATCCCAAACACTCAGGTTTGAGACCAGGGACTGGAGGGACTAGCCAAGATGAACAACTAAGTAAAATAAATAGTTTTTCCTTGCCTTCATTCCTGCCTTTATGTTTCCTTTAAAAAAAAAAAGTAGAAAAAATTCTGTATAAGATCGGTAGTATAATAAGGGTGTTCCCTGCAGAAAAAGGGGTAGCTTTATGTTTTCTATTATTAACTAGCATCTGACACACATGAGTGTCATGGGTCAAAAATAGTTATAAGATAATGCATAGTGAGATACAGATACTATTTTTAGCATTGGGAATCTTAAATACTGATTTAGAGCAATCTTTAATTCTTTAAAGCTATCATTAATTCTTTAATTGCCATTCTTTTATAATATTCCCTTGGTGGAGGCCAACCAGTTAATGTACACTAAAAAAAATAAAACTAACAAACCTCATATTCTTTGATCTGGCAACCAATAATTCAAGGGAATTATCCTAAGACACTATTTGAGCAAGACCTCATAAAAGCCAGATGCCCTAGTTCATCTGAACTTTTCAGGCCATTTCAGAAGAGCAAGTTGAGAGGGCTGGTAGAGATTGTCCTTTTGCCTAGATACATACTCGCCAGGCCAGATACCTTGGTGTGGGGAAAGGATTAGGTGGGAACTAAAGGTCTGCATTTGCTTTGCCTGGAGAACTGTCATTGTTTGACTGCTGTAACTCTTACTCAGGTTGCTGCATTCCAGGTCACCTGTCATATGAATGTGTTGATTGTATTTGTAGAGAAATTTGGGCACTCCAAAAAAGTCAGTGTAAATAATGTGTGATTGGTAGCACACAATTAGAGATGTGACTCTCAGAATGGAGTACATATTTACTGTATGAGTTAGGCAATTTACTTAAATTCTCTGCATGTGAGTTTTGTAACCTATAAAATGAGAATTATAATAATTCCTATTTCAAAAGATTGTGGTGATAATAAAATGATAGTTTCTGTAATGCGCTTTCATCAGGTTTTGTCTGTTGATGTGTCCGTTGCTGCTACAGGAAAATTTTTACCTAGGCGTATCTCAGGATCCTTTGTGATAGACGGTCCTGATTTGTGTCCCATCCTCCAGAGCGCTATTTCTGTTTTTAATTTTAAATTCTACAGGTGCAGGGATAGTCTCGTCTGTTGCTACCTTTGCCTCAGCATCTAGCTGACATTTATTAGAACTCAACAAATACATGTTGAATGAATTAATCACTTAGAGTTGAGTATTTTCATTCTTAAAGACTTGCTAGATACAGGAATATTTACAAAAGCTTTTGGCATCTTGGTTTGCTTTATGTTGACTAGTGGTAAATTGTTAAGTAGGGTGAAAAACAGTTATTTTATAAATATTTAATGACTAGTCCATCCCACATGATAAGAATGTAATTTATTCAACTAATGTGCTGAAAAAACTTGTAATTTTTGTGGAAATAATATTTCATTTGGAGAAAGAAGCAGTAAAATGGTTTTTTCCTACATGTATTCTAACACTGTTTGTCAACTTTGCATTTCCCTGATAGCTAAAGATGTTAAATATCTTTTCATGAGCTTGCTGTCTAGTGGTATATCTTTTTTACATTTTATTCTGGTCTTTTGTGCATTTTAAAAATTGGGTTGTCATTTTATTACTGAGTTATGACTATATGTATTCTTGATTCAAGTCCCTTATCAGATATTAGTTTTGCATTTATTTCCCAATCTGGTTTTTTTTTTTTTTTTTTTTTTTTTTTTTTTTTTTTTTTTTTTTTTTTTTTTTTTTTTTTTTTTTTTTTTTTTTTTTTTTTTTTTTTTTTTTTTGGTCTCAGCAGATATTTCACAGAGTCCAAGTTTTTTTTAATGGAGTTCAACATATTAACTTTGTCTTGCATTTATGGTGACTTTAGTGTATTTACAAACTCATCATGAAAATAAAGTGACCTTGTTTAAGTCTTTATTTTGAGTTGCCTTTCTCTTTTTATTGTGATAAACTTGGTCATTATAGTCTTTTTTTTAAAAAAAAAAAAAAAAGGTGCAGGCAACAGTGAGGATGAGTAGTCAGGTAGGCAGGAAGAAGTGCTTTAATTTTGTTCACCCTGAGGTAAGAACATGGGACTGCATTCAGCCAGAGATGGTGGACTTAACCATTATTCCACTAGGGCGTGCCTGGCCATGTTTCGGGCTAATTTGATTGCAGTAAGTACATTAACTATGTTGTTTAGCTATCATTATTCATTTTCAGACCCTCTCATCATCCCAGACTAAATCTGTATCTTTTAAGTAGTTACTCTACCCCCATTTTCCTCTCCATAAGCCCCTGTAACTACCATTCTATGACTGTGACCTCATATAAGACGAATCCTACAGTCCCCCATTGTTTTTGGTCTGGTTTAATTTATTCAGAATACTGTCTTCAAGCTTTGCTCATATAGTATCAAGTGACAGAACTTTTTTCATTTTTATGGCGGATGATTTTTCATCGTATGCGTATTCCATATTTTATTTATTCATTCATCTATCAGTATATACTCAGGTTGCTTCCACCTTTTGGCTGTTGTCTATAATGCTCCAATGAACCAGGATGTACAAATATTTCTTTGAAACCCTGCTTTAAATTCTTTTGGATATATAACCAGAAATGGAATTGGGTAACGTTTTTTTCAATTTTTGAGGAACTTCCATGTTTTCTGTTTTTCTATAGTGGCTGTATCATTTTACACTCCCACAAGTAATAGATAAGAGTTCCATTTTCTCTACATCCTTGTCAACACGTGTTATTTTCTAGTTTTTAAATTTTTTTTGCATCCTAGTCAGCCTAATGAAGATGAAGTCATGTCTCTCTGTGATTTGATTTGCATTTCCATGTTTAATGATATTTAACATCTTTACATGTATTTATTTGTCCTTTACCCATTTTTTAATTGGGCTATTACTGAATTGTAGAAATTCTTAATATATTCTGGATATTAACTTCTTAGCAGATGACACCTTGCAAAAATGATTTTGCAAATATTTCTATTGTGTGAATGGGTTGTCTTTTCATTCTGTTGATAATGTCCTTTGATACACTAATTTTTCATTTTGATCAAGTCCAATTTATCTTTTTCTTTTGGTGTTCATATCCAAGAAATCATTTCAAAATCTAATATCATGAAGCTTTTGTCCTGTGCTGTCTTTTGATTTTATAGTTTGAACTCTGATCATCTAGGACTTTGGTCTAATTTGAGTTAATTTTTGTACATGATGTAGAGAAGTCTTAATTTCATTATCTTGCATGTGGATATCCAGTTTTCCCAATACCATTTGGTGAGAACATTGTCCTTTCCTCATTAAATGGTCTTTGTGATGCAAGCGTGTGGCACCAATGAGTGCAGAGTTTGTCCCAAAAAGAATTCAAGGAGAGACCCTTTGACCCAAAACCATGTGGCAAGTTTATTGCAAAACAGCTAAACAGAAATGATGCCTGCAACTAGCTCAGAGATTACAGGAGAAAGAAAGGGAGAGAGAGCTGTTAAAATGGGTGTCTTTTATATGGGGGATGGAGACCTCCCTTTAGGTGTACCCAGGCATTGCAGCTCTGATGAGAATTGAGAGAGCTGGTAAGGTTGCTTAGAGTTCTGAGGAGAATTGTTGTTCTCATGAAAGTTGAAGGGTGAGAATAACTAGGGGTGTGTTATTAGACACAGGTTGCTGGGGGCGGGTTGGGGAGGGGCGGGTCCTAGGTTTGCCAGTTAGTTTTTTCTTTTAGGGTCCTTTCTATCCCTCATCATTAACGCTGTTAGAATCATTTGACCATTATGTGAGTGTTTATTTCTGTACTTTCATTTAAATGGTTTGTGTGTTTGTCTTTATACCACTAGAGTTCATTATTCTGATGAGCTTTGTAGTAGGGTGTCTTGAAATCAGGTAGTAAGAATATTGCAGTTTTGTTCTTTTCCAATAGTGTTTTGGCTGTTCTGGGTCCTTTGAGATTCCCTATGAATTTTAGGAATAAATTTCTAATTCTGCATTGTCATTGGGGTTTTTAGAGGAATGACATTGAATTTGTAGAGCACTTTCAGTAGTATAGACATCTTAACTATTTTGTTTTCTAATTCATGAACATGGGATATCTGTTCATTTATTTAGATTTTCTTAGTGCCTTTTAGCAAATGTTTTGTGGATTTAGTATATGTTTTTTAGCTTAATTGGTTAAATTTATTCCCAAGAATTTTCCCCCTTCAGTGCCAATGTAAGTTGAGTTTTCATAATTTCCTTTTCAATTGTTTATTAGTATAAAAATGCTCCTGGTGTGTGGGTCTGTGGGTGTGTCTCCAATTTTGCTGAATTCATTAGTTATCTGGCAGGTTTTTCTGGTGGTACCTTTAGGGTTTTCTACATACAAACTCATGTCATCTGCAGAGATAAAAGAAAGGAGTATTCTCTTCTGGTTCAGATGCCTTTTAATTCTTTTTCTTTTCTAATTGCTCTGCCTAGAACCTTCAGTAATATGTTGATTAAAAGTGATAGCATGAGCATTCTATCCTATCTTGTTTCTGATTATAGAAAAAATGTTTTCAACCTTTTGCTGTTAAGTGTGATGTTTGGTATGCATTTTTCCTATGTACCCTTTTGAGATTGTTTCCTTCTGTTTTTGTTTTTTGAGGAGTGGTGGCAGGTAGTCAGACAGGCAGAGGAGGAAGAAGCATTATTTATTTAGTTGTTCATGTTGGTTTTCCCCTCCAGCTCTGGATTTCAAACCCAAGTCCTTGTGCTTTATTTATGTGGACTACTCTGAAGCCACAGGCTTACCACCTGAGCCACCAGAATGCACCTATCCTAGTTTTTGAATTTTTCATCATGATCCATTATTTTATTTTATTTGTCAAGGGTATAAGTCCCAGTGGGTGGGTGAGAAAGAATGATTTGATGTTGAGTAGTTTGTAAATATCTTTGATATTGACTGTGAGGAGGTCTTATAAATAAATATTAAAGATTTTGTTCTCTGGTGATAAAAATGGGCAAAGGATGAACAGTCATAAAAAAAGAAATATAAATCCCAGTAGCTTTAGGAAAGAAGTTCAGCTAGTTATCAGGGATATGCAAAGTAAAACCTGATAGCAGTTACACCAGAGTAACAAAAGTTAAAAAATTATTCAGTCATAAGATATGGGAAGATAGGTATTCTTAAACACTGTTAATGAGACTGTAACTTGTTTTTTTTTGTTCTGTTTTGTTTTTGTTTTTACTTAATATATTTTGGGAATTGTGCCAAAACAATATATAGAGATCTTTTTACTATTTCCTATTGCACTTTGTAGATTTACTATAGTTTTTCTGTTAGGACTTTACTGAATGAACAGACTTCCTCCTCTTCTTTGTGTTTTTATAGTGTTACCATAGCTTTGTGCATGTGATACCTCATTTTTTGCCATTATGCACTTGGGACAGATCCTTAAAGATGGAGTTGTTGCATCAGATATAAATATATGTAACTTTGCTATATGCTACCACTTTGTATCATTTTCATTCCATTTAGCAGTTTGAGGTTTTTGTTATTGTTGTTCTTTTTTTTGGCCAGCCACATGATTCACAGAGTATATTGTTAAGCTTTTTATTTTTGTTATTCTGATCGTAATTATACCTGAATATAGCTAATTTTTTTTCATTTTTCTTACTATGAAGTTGTTAAAGAGCTGTTTGGTCTTTTATTCCATAACTGTTCATATCTATTGCTGATCTTCATAATGAATTGTTAGTTGTTTTTGTCATTTTTAGACTTATTTTCTATGGTAGAGATGTTCGTTGGTTACTTAATATTATTTTTCATCTGCAGTTTGTACAGTTTTTTTACTTAAAATTGTTTAATGATTAAAAATTTTTAATGCATGTTACCTTTGACCCTGTAACTCCACCTGTGGGAATTTATTCTAGAGTGCTGTGTAGTTGTAGTATAAATGAATATTAATTATCCCAAAAGTTCTACTCTTAGCCAAGGGAATTGGAAACATATTCCTATGAAAAATGAACATCAGTGTTTATAACAGCAGTTTTCAAAATGGCCAAAGACTGAAACATCTGGAGTGTTTATTAATTGATAAACAAGTAAAACAAAATATTTCCTGCAATAGAATGTTATTTAACCATAAAACTGAATGAAGTACACATGGATAAACCTTGAGAGTATGCCAACAAGATGAAGCAAGACCCAAATGAGCACATATTTAATTGATTCCATTTATGAATGTCATCTATATATGATTCCAGAATAGGCAAATTTGTAGGGACAGGCAGTAAATTAGTGGTTGCGGGGGGGGGGGGGGGGGGGGGGGGGGGGGGGGGGGGGGGGGGGGGGGGGGGGGGGGGGGGGGGGGGGGGGGGGGAATGGGGTGAGTGGAGATTGGGGAGTAGCTACTGTTTGTTACAAGGTTTCTTTTGGGATGATGTAAATATTCTAATAGTAAATAATGGTAATATCCTTGTAAGATTAATATATAAAACAAACTTGAAAGTGGGAAATTATATGAGATTTGTCTAACATCTGAAATATAGCAAAGGTTCCCATTTAAGATGTTGTCTGAGGACCTTCCCTGCTTTGCTTCTGAAATAAACAGGAAATCATTCTCTGTTACTGAAGTGATTCTGGTGGGTAGCCCCACAATATGGTGGTGAGATTGAGGCATCCAGTGATTACAGTGATTGTACTGAAGAGATCACGAAGGAATTCCATTCATGTGTGACTGAGGTGGTAGAGAGGGATATACAACTGGTGGTGGGAATAAAGAATTCAAAGTAGCAATCATAAAGAAAAAGATAAAAGAAAATTCAAAAGCAGATTAAAGAATGAAAGAGGAATTGGCAATAGCAAGTCAAAGAAATATGAGAAGTCGAAAAACAATGCATTGAGCTCAAAATGCAATTAATGAGCAGAAGGTAGAAATGTGAATTTTAAATAAGAGATACAGGATGTGAAGAATGCAATAAATGAGACCAAGAGTACTATAGAAAGCTAGGGAAGCAGAATTGACCAAATGGAGGAATATATTAGCGATGTGGATAGAAATATTTTTAAAAAGTGAAGAAATGCTACAAGAGCTACCTGACTATTTGAAAAGACAATATAAAAAGAATGAGTATCCCAGGTGGTGAAGAGAAAGAGAGAGGGAGCAGAGAATTTAGTCAAAGAAATAATAACTGAAAGTGTCTCAAACCTGTGGAAGGAATTGAATATACAAGTCAGTAAGCCAACAGAACTTCTGGTTATCTAAATTCAAAGAGACCCTCATCCAGGGTCTTAAAAACTGCAAGCCTAAGAAAAAAATCCTAAAGGTAGCCAGGGGGAAAAGTCAAGTAGCATGTAAAGTTACTCCTGTCAGATTTTCATCAGATATTATCAGAAGAAACTGTACAGATCAAGAGAGTATGGAATGACATACTCAGAATACTCTAAAAACTACCATCCATGAATATTATATTCTGTAATATCTTCTATCAGAAAAAACGGAGAAATTAAGGGTTTTTCTGACAAATAAAGGCTGATGAAATTGCTACTACAAGGTTTCCCTTAAAAGAAATATTGAAGGATACTCGTCTATATAGATTTTTTTAATTAAAAAACTTAGACAATAAATAATTCGGAAAACAAAATAGAAAATGGTGGTAGCAAGCCCACACCCTGAAGGCAAATGGACTGAATTTACCAATTAAAAGCCACAGACTGCCTGGATGTATTAAACCTTTCCTTGTTTAGAAAAAAAGTACAGCTCGCTGCCAGCTTTCATTTAATTTTACATAAAGACGCTCTGAGGTAAAGCAAATCTGACTAACTTTCATTGTGAAAATAAACTGTTCTCATACTTCTAAACAGAACTTGTCTCTAATCTTAATGTAACAAATATATATGATTTCATAATCTTGTGGCAAATGAGAAATGAATTGAACAACAAAATCAGCTATATATAGACTGCTTACAAGAAACACTGAAGATACAGAACCAAATATAGGCAAAAAGTGACGGAATGGAAAATGGTATTCTTAAGTCAGTGGAGAATTTTAAAAGGCTGGAATCACTATATTCATATATGACTAATAGACTTCCAGCCGTCCTCCCCAAAAGTAACCAATGATATACATAGACATTATATGATAAAGGGATCAGTGCAACAGTAATTTGGAAAATAAAATGAACCCTCAATTTATGAAGATTGAAATCATCTAGTATCTTTTTAAATCATAATAACATGAGACTTGAAATCAAACAAAAGAGAAAAGGGGTAAAACACACAAATGAGTGGGGATTAAACATGTTTCTGATCAGCTTTGGAATCAGTGAAGAAACCAAAGGTGAAATAAATACCTGGAGTCAAATGAAAATGAAGAACCTATGGATGCAGCAAAAACAGTGCTAAGAGGGAAATCTGTGTTAATACAGGCCTGCCTCGAAATTAGAAGAATGGCATAAAAAAAATCTAGGTTTACAATAAAGAAATTATAAAAGAAAAAATAATACTCAGTAGAAGAAAATAATAAAACAGGGCAGAAATAAATGGATCAAAAGGCTATTTAAATAAAAAGAGCAAGTTTTTGAAAAGATAAAAAAAAATTGACAAACCGCTAGCCAGACTCAAGATGAGAGAACAAACACAAGTAAATAATATCAGAGATGTAAGAGAAAAAATAACGAGATCCTACAGAAATACAAAGGACAGTAAGAATATTAACACTAATATGACAACAAATAGATAACCTAGAAGAGATGGACAATTCTTAGAAACATTCAAAACTAAATCAGAAAGAGCTAGAAAACCAGAACAGATCAATAACACAGAAATTGAAACAATAATCAAAAATCTCCCACAAAAGTCCTCCACTCCCATCCTGGGGCAGACAGATTTGGTGAATTCTACCAAACTTTCAAAAAAGAATTACACCATCCTTCACAAACTCTTCCAAAAAGTTGAATAGAGCAGACTTTCATAGTTTTTATGATGCCAAAATCACTTGTGATTCCAAAACGAGACAAGGGAAGACATCACCAAACAGGAAAATTAAAGACTAATGTCTCTAATGAATACTGATGCAAAAATTCTCAGCAAGATAACTAGCATGCTGAATTCAATAGTTTATTTAAAGAATCATATACCACAATCAAATAATGTTCATCCTAGGGATGCAAGGATAGTTTAATATGCAAATCAATGTGGTATATACTGCATCAACTAAAAAGACAAAATCATATGATCCTCTCATTACATGCAGAAAAAGCATTTGATAAGATTTAACTCTTATTTTTGTTAAAAATCTCTCCAGAAAAATGACTGAATGTACCTCAACATAATAAAGGCTAAATATGACAAACTCACAGCCAATGTCATACTCCATGAGAAAAAACTGAAAACTTTTCCTTAAGACTAGGAGCAAGACCAGTATGTCTACCTTTCCTCTCTTATTCAATATAGTATTGGAGGTCCTACTCAAAAGAATTACTTAAGAAAAGGACATAAAAGTCATCAGTATGGTAAAGGAGAGGTAAAACTCTCTGTTTGCAGATGGTGTGATAATAGATTCCAATAAAAAGATGTTAGAATTAGTGAATTAATACAGCTATAAAGATTAATATATAAATATCCGTTGCATTTTTATATCCAAAGGAGTAGCAGAGAATTTAGGATAATATTCATCAAAAAGAGAGAAATACCTTAGAATAAATTTAATGAGAGAAATGAAAGCCATAAAATTTGTGACCTGAAGTCATAAAATGCATAGAAGAAAACAGACAAACAAAAACACTCTTTTAAACTGACCTAAGAGATGTCTTTTGGCACTTGACTCGTATGTTGAGGGAAGTAAAATCCAAAATAAACAAGTTGTACTGTATCAGTTAATAAGTCTTCACAGTGAAAGAAATACCCATCAAAATGAAAAGACATTCTAATGAATGGGAGGAGTTATTTGCACATCATACACCGTAGAAGGTCTTACTATTTAAATTGTATAAAGAGCTCATAAAATTCAACAACAGGAAAACAATCCAATTAAAAATGGACAGATTATCTTAAAAGATACATCTCCACAGAAGACATACAGATGGCAAATAAGCATATACAAAGATGTTCCACTTTTTTTAGTAAAGAAATGTAAATTAAACAGCAATGAAATATCACCTCACATCTGTAAGAATGGCTATTACTCCAAAGCCTGGAAAGATTATGTGCTAGTGAGGATGCAGATAAATAGAACTCTTATGCACTGTTGGTTGCAGTGTAAATTGGTGCAATCATTCTGGAAAGCAGTATGGAGATACCTCAAAAAATTGATAATGGAAATTCAGTATGAGTCTGTTGACTGTATTAATACTTACCTTAAAAGCACAACATAATTGAAAGAGATATATGCACTGTTTATCATAGCATTATTTATAATAACCAGGAGCTGGAAACAACCTAACTACCCACTGACAGATGAATGAACAGGGAAGAGTAGGTTTATGTACAAGATGGAATACTAAGCTATCACAAAAGATGAAATCCTGCGACTTACAACAATGTAGATGAACAATTAGGCTCATTGAGATAAGCCAGAAGTAGACATTGTATGGTTTTACTCATATGCGGTATATGGCAAAACCAAGCAGACAGATGTACTAAAAACAAAAATAGACTTTTAGTCCATAAAATTAAATTAATGATTATTAGATTAGAAGGGGAATGGAGACAGGCAGTGTTCATTTCCTGTCTTGGATAATTGTGCCATAGTTATAAGATGTTAATATTTGGGGAAACTGAGTGAAGGGTGTATCAGAACTGGGTGTTAACTTTATGACTTTTCTGTACGTTTAAAATTACTTCAAAATAAATTGTTAATTGCAACAACATTTAAAATGTGGAAGGTTCATAGATAATCATCAATAATGGATGCTACATTTATACATTGGGATATTGTATGGATAGTATGAAGAATGAGGAATTGCAAACAACATGGAAAGATGTCAGTTAAGGTAAAAAGGTAGTATGTATATTCTTTATCATTTATATAAAAGTATGATTTTACCTGTGAATGTGCATGCATAAAAGGAACGAAATTTCTAACATGAAATTACCTATGGAGAATAGAGCATAAATATTTCTTTGATTTGAAGTGTTGCAACTTTGATGTATTTTTGTTATTATTTTTAAGTCTGTAGTTAGTAAAAATGTAGATAGATAATAAACTCATTTGTCTCTACTGTTTTATAAAATATCAGGTGGACAAAAAGTGCTAAGTTAAGCATATAGTTCCCTTGATGCTACTTTTCATAAGATATTTTGATTCTTTGAGCAGTAAGTCCTCACTTTTGTTCGTTGGTTCGTGTGTGTGTGTGTGTGTGTGTGTGTGTGTGTGTGTGTGTGTATGTTTATGTGTCCAACTTTCTTTTTATTTTAACCTGGAGAATAATAACAGGAATGCCTTCTATGACTCTGTAAGTTCCTATGTGTTCTGGTTTATGCCAGTCTCTACCTCATTAATGAGCATTACTCATTTCCACACTGAGACAGGAAATTAATGCTTTATATTTAATATGCATAGACAATTTGAAACTGCTGGTAGCTTTGACTTCCTTTTTTAATTTAATTTTTATTATTATTGAAGAGCTATTGCATTTTTCTAATGACTTGTTTTGTGGTATACATAATAGTGTTTTTGCATTTACATATAGCATAGTAGGTTTACTAAAATCCCCCCCCCCTTTTTTTCTCCCTTCATTTATGTTTCATTCCATTCATACCATTTCCCCCACCCTTCCTCCCTTCCCCATCACTTTGGTACCCCCTGATTTGCCTTCTTTCTTTCTTACCACTAAGAGTCTATAGTTGTTTGGAATTGTGTTCTCTTTTTCTCTCTGTCTTTCTCTCTCCCGCACCCCATTTTTAGTCTTGTTTAATTTATGATGTTCATTTGTTTTCTCTATACACATCATATGAGTACTATCATGTGATGTCTGTCCTCCTCCTGGTTTATCTTGCTAAGTATAATTCTCTCCAAATCTATCCATGTTGTTGCAGATGTCAGGGTCTCCCCCTTTTGATGGCTGCATAGTATTTCATTGTGTACCACATCTTTATCCACTCCTCTATTGATGGGCATTTAGGTAGTTTACAGCTCTTAGCTATGGTGAACTGTGCTGCAGTGAACATGGGGTTGCATATCTCTCTGTGAATAAGTGTTTTGTATCTTTAGGGGATACTGGAGATGCCCAATAGGGGAATAACTGGGTCATGGGAATTTCTATTCTCAATTCTTTGAGAACTCTCCATATTGCTTTCCAGAATGGTTGCACCACTTTACATTTCTGCCAACAGCGAATTAAGAGTTCCCTTTTCTCCACATTCTCTCCAGCATTTATTTCCCTTTTTTTTGGATAATAACCATTCTTACCAGTGTGAGATGATATTTCATTCTTGTTTTGATTTGCATTTCCCTGATGACAAGAGAAGTAGAACATCTTTTCATGAGCCTTGTTCATTGGTTCTTGACAATACAACTTTTAAGTGAAATGATTTATAAACCAATTTTACCATAGATTAATTAATATAAATAAGAGTAAAGTGCCTGTGGCATATTTATGGTCACAGAAACATTACGTTTCTAAATGCAGCTACAGAGTACTTCTAGTATCAAGTAATTTGTATTCATTCATTTTCCAGCCTGCTCATTCCAATTCAGGGTCATGGATAGATGGAGCTTATCCCAGTGGGTCAGGTGCAGAGAGGGGCACCAACCCAGGACAGATGATAGTCTATCACAGTGCACACTCATATACTCTTAACTCACTCCTGCTGGGATAATTAAGACACGACAGTGAACCTCAAGTGCACATGTTGGGGATGTATTAAACTGGAGTACTTGGAAAAAACCCACAGAGGTATGAGAAGAATGTGAAAACTCCACAAAATGACCCTGGCCAGGAGTTGATTCTGTTTATTGTTATCAATATTACACGCAATTGATGTTGAACAAAAGGATGCTATTCGAGAACCTGTTGTATTTAACCTCATGGCCTTTTAGGATTATTTGTACAGTGATTCTTTGGTTGGTTACTGTGTCCTAAGAATTAAATTTTAGGGAGTGCTGTTTTATAATGTGTCTTGTTTTGATGACCAGTTACAAACTTCTAGTTACAAACAGTAGGCTTGGATAACAGAGCTGTATCTAGAAGTTGTTTTCCTTCTCAAGCTATACTTTGTTAATTCCTCAAATTAAAAATTATTCAGTACTTACTGTTTCCTGTGGTGAGTAGTATATGATTTTTTTTTGTTGTTGTTGTCTTGGTTATTAAAGGAAGCAGTAAAGTAGGCAGACTGGAAGGGAGAAGAGGAAGAGGATTTTTATTTATTTGTTCATTTTGGATTTTCCCTCTGACCCTGAGTCATGAACCCAGGTCCTTGGGCTTTATATGAACCATGCCGCAACTGCAGACATTAACACCTCAACCACTAGGGTGTGCCAGATGATTTTTTTAATAGAATGCTAGGGATTATGCCTTTTATTTATTTACATGCAGTCTTCCAGTGTACTAGGAAAGCCATCATTAAGTTAAAACGCTAGGAAAACCATCATTAACGTAAAACACAAACCTTTGCAGTGTGCCAGAGCATGCTTATATGTGCTCTGGAACATGCTGTGTGTGAGAGATAGCTAGTCCTGAGCTGCTCCTGGTTCTTTCTTTTGGGGGTTCATGTTTGAGAACAGCAAATCTTAGATCACATGGATGCCTGCCTATTAATTTGCAGTCAGCTGCTTTTGAAGATCTTTAAAGGAGGGTGCTCTTAAGAGGTCCTTTACATGATTTGGGGTATTACACACACACACACACACACACACACACACACACACACACACACACACAGACTTATTCTGATTTATAAAGGGGCAAATGGAGAGAGGATACATGAACTGATCCAGAGACACTGCTCTAGATCAGGCTTAACTAGAATAGGTTAATTTTGGGTAACATCTTTCTTATTAATTCACTTTTTTAATCAGCAAAGGAAGAATTGAAGAAAGGCAGATTCTTCTTGTCACCATGTGTCAAAGCTTACCTGTCATGCTTCTTTTATCCTCTGTTACTGGCTAGGATGTGCGATTGTTTAATTGAAGTAATTGGTGTAGATGTGAGAGTAAGAAAGTGTTTGCATTTCAGAAGAGATATTTGCTAATCAAATAATTAGTATCTAAAAACACAGTATGTGACAAAAAGGTAGATTGTCTTTTTTGTGTGCAAGATGGTGGAAGTAGCACAGTAGCATAAAGATTTATGCACACAGGCTTATAAGTGGATGTACTACTTATTTTTGGTCAATGCTGCAGCCACATGGTGTATGCCAGTGGTTCCCGTAAACAGCATCATTCCCTTGGCAAGACCACCAAACCACAGATTCTGCAAAAGAGAAACAGGGTAGGCCTCCTATGCTTCTTACTGTGAGCTGCTTGCAGTTTATTGAGATTCTTGTATGTGTGATGCTTAATGTCTGAAGTGAATGATTCAGGAAGAATAATTACTCTGTTACACTTAGCCACTGTTTGGAAGCATTGGGGCTGGGGGATGACTATCAGAATTTTTACTGAAATAATTAGGAGAGTACTTGTAAATGCATATAGACTAACTTCTTAAATGTATTTTTGCTAACACTTCTGCTTTTGTATCTTGTGGGGAGGGGCTGGGGATTTTAAATCATTTCACACATCTCATTTCACATATATGTTAATAAGTATCTTAAGAAATAAGAATTTTAAAAGAAATATATGATTATGAGTGTAATTATCATCTAATATAGAATTTGTTTTCAAATGTCCATGGTTGATTTAAAATTGCATACTGCTTTTGATTACTATTCCTTGGCACACCCTGGTAGAATAGTGGTTAGATTTGCTACCTCTGTCTAGGACCCTGGATTTGTGTCTCAGGGCCCTGGGAAACAACCAAAATGTACAATTAAAAATATAAAAGAAAAGAATAAAATGCTTCTTCCTCCTGTCTCTTTCCACCTGTCTATTTGCCTTCATTTCTGCCCGCACCTTTCCTTAGAAAAAGAAAAACAAAGATTCTTAAAATTTTAAAAATCTGTATACTAATGTAGTTTTCACTCTTTCTCTTCTTATCCTACTTTACCCCTTGTCTTTTGTTTGTTGAAGAGACTGGGTCCTTGGTTTAAATACAAAAATTAGTTTTTTAAAGGAAAGATGCAGGCAGGAATGAAGGTGACCTGAGGCAGGCAGGAAGAGAGAAGAGGTAGAAGTACTTATTTTATTTAGCTGTCTATTTAATTTTTTTATTTAGTTGTTCATCTTGGTTGTCCTCCCAGCCCTGGAGTGTGAACCAGGATCGTTGGGGATGCATGTGAACAGCACAAATCATAAACAGTTGATTCTTGGTGGGCCCTGGTGGTCTAATATACCTTAGGGCAGTCTCACATACATCTCAAGGTCCAGGGTTCAAGACCCAGGGCCAGGGGAACAACCAGTGTGAACAACTAAATAAAAATAAACAAACAAATAAATGCTCTTCCTCCTTTTCTCTATTCCTTCTTTCCTGTTTGCCTACTCACCTTCCTTCTCGCCTTTAGGAAAAAAAAAAAAGCAACTGACCCACTAAGAATAATCATGTCCTGAAACCTCAGTCTCAGAGCACTACTCCTCCAGGACACACTTGTTTCAAAGGAATTGTACTTTAAGGGTTTTGCAGTTTAAAAGATCTGAGAAAAGACATTAGTCTCAAAAGATCCTCTTCAATCCATGTAATATATTTGATTGAGTGCTTGTTACTGTACTGGGGTGAGAGAAGGCTATTTGAGATGCATTATACAGCAAAACAGACAAAGCCTTTTCTTTGTGGTATGTGTATTTGAAATCCAGAGAAGCTAGGTGAGAAAAATGAATCCTAAGGTTTATTAGAAATGATAACAAGTGGACTGTAACTGAATGCCTGGGGGCACGAGTTGTGGGGCAGAGATCTGGCTTCAGTGTGGTCAGGAGCTTCAATAATCAAGCAGGATCTGGTAGTTGAGCCAACACAAAAAGGAGTACACAAGGAAGGCTTTATATACATAGAGGCTGAATACTTGCTACCACTCCTGTTCACTATTCTATTCGAAAAGGATGAGTGGAAACTGCTGCTCTTGAAGATTGTGTCATGTTAGAGGCCTTGGTTTTGCTTTCTTTTTAAGTATTTTATTGTAGTTAACTATTTTACAAGTTAAAATGAAGTAATATTTGTAGGTTCCTCATATATGCAGTTTCCCCATTCCTTAGATGTATATCAGCACACCCTGCCCTCCACCAAATCAACCAAGCATTCTTACCATTGTCTACTGGGCTCTGCCACACTTTCTCCTCCCCACTCCAAAACTGCTCCCTTCACTATTGGGAGCCTCAGTTCTGTTGCAAGTGTCCAAGGATTGGTTATGTTTTCTCTGTTTTGTTCATTCACATTCCACCTATGAGTGAGTTCCACTGATACCTATCGTTCTTCTTTTGACTTGTTTGACTTAGCATAATTCCCTCTAGATCCATTCATGTTGATTCAAATGACAGGATTTCCTCTCTTCTAAGGGCTGTGTAGTGTTCCATTGTGTGTATATATACCACATCATTATCTATTCATCTGACCTTCGGTACATGGTAGTTTTCAGTTCTAAGCTATTGTAATTGAATGACAGTAAAGATAGGAGCATATAAATCTCTGTGAACCAGAAAGTGGGATGGCGAGACCATATGGGATTTCTGTATTCAACTTTTTGAGGAATCTCCATACTGTTTTCCAAAGGGGTTGTACTAATTTGCACTCCCACCGACAGTGTCAAAGTATTCCTATTTTCTCCACATCTTCACCAACATTCGTTTTTCCAGACTTGTGGATAATGGACAACCTCTCAATTATAAAGTGATATCTCATTTATGTTTTGATTTGCATTTCCCTGATAGCCAGTGAGCAGGAACATCTTTTCATATGCCTGTCGGTCATTTGTATGTCCTCTTTGGAAAAATATCTCTTCTATTCCTCCTCCTATTTTTTGATTGGATTGCTGTTTCTCTGTTATTGAGTTTTGGGAGTTCTTTGTGTATTTTGGATATTAAACCCTTGTCGGAGATACGAAACACAAATATCTTCTCCCAGTTAATAGGTTGTCTTTATGTTTTGGTGATGTTTTCTTTTTCTGTGAAGAAGTTCTTAGGTTTGATGTTGTCCCAGTTGTTTATTTTTTCTCTCTGTTTCTCTTGATGCTGAGTTCAGTCCCCAAAGACCTCTCTAAGGCTGATGTCAGCCTAAATTTTGGCTTTAATTGTTCTTTCTGTATAGTTTCTTTAAATGTAGGATTAGATTGTTTATTTGCATTTTTTCTTGTTTCTTTAGGTGGGCCAGGATTGTGTTGAACTTCCCTTTTAGTACTGCCATATGACTAACATATAGTCCATCTTCACATTTTTTCCTATTGTTCCTTTTCATTCAGAATCTAGTCCAGGATTGCCCGTTTGATTGTCATGGCTCTGGTAAACTACATGCATTTCCCTCGTGTGTGTGTGTGTGTGTGTGTGTGTGTGTGTGTGTGTGTGTGTCTTTTATGACATTGACATTTTTAACACCAAGCTACTTGTCTTATAGAAAGTTCCATAATCTGGATTCCATAATCATTTCTTTATGGTTGAATTCTAGTTAAATTATGCAGACACTTATTACTATTTAAAGATTTAAAAAATGTAAGCATGGGAATAGTGCATATTTTCATCTTGTAAATAACTTACTGTAATAGGTAAGTATTATTATCACAGAATCAATATAAAATTGAGGGGAATTTTAGATTTCATCTTAAGAAGTAGAAGACTACAGAAAACTAGGAGGATAGGCTCAATCTTAAAAGAGAAAGCTGAATTTTGACACTTTTAGGTGTAGAATGTATTTTCATATTTGACCTATTCCTTATTTATTGTTCTAATTCCCTATCATTTAAATAATGTACACTATCTCCCCTGAAGCTTTTAAGCATTTGACTACCAAGCCCAGTTCTCTAATTACATAGTCAGGCAACTTCAGGCTTAAAAAGGGCAAGTTACTGAGGAACTTTTAACTAGTAAGAGACAGAATAGTCAGGTCCTGGAACCTCAGTCTCTTAAAGGTTCAATTGATTTTTTTTTTTTTTTTTTGCAGAAATTCTAGTGTATTGATGGGACAAATGGAAAGTCTATAATTTTTGCGCCTTCCATGATGAAGGGATCAGGATTTGTGTTCGTGTGTGTGTGTGTGTGTGTGTGTGTGTGTTTATGGGGCAAATTGGGGTCCAGTGCAGTTTTAGATTTATTAGAGAAAGAAGGCAGGAGAAGAAGTATGAGATAGAATTCTTGTGGGCAGAGAGAACTGCCCTGATTGCTATGAGATTGCCAAATTTATACCCCTTCTTTAGTCCAAGGAATGGCTATTGATAAGAAAAGAAGGGAGTGGTTTTAGTCATCAAAGACCAGACCATCACTGCAGGTGGTTCCAGGTGAGATAGGAAGAGGGACATTTGAGACATTCCTCAGTTTAAGTCTCTGTTGCCAGAAGGAATTCCATGGCCTTTTGTTTCAGTGGTTCTCCATCCTCCATGCCTATCCTGGTCTCATGTTGGTTTTGGAAGTTTGCAGAAATGCTGAGATTTTAGATATGTGGCATCCCATCCTAATTTCCCCCCCAGCGCATGCACGTGTGTGTGCGTGTGTGTGTGTGTGTGTGTATGTGCTATTTATCTTAATAACTTTCTTCCTTTTTTAGCTACAAGGCTTTGGCCGGCCAAGTGTATACCATGCTGCCGTTGTCATCTTCCTTGAATTCTTTGCGTGGGGCCTGTTGACGACGCCAATGTTAACTGTAAGTATTATTAAACCAGGGTCCTTGTTAGTAGAGCAGAATGTAGTTCTTAAGCACATATTCACAGGGCTGTGTGTCTTAAGTGTATGTTTGAGAGTAGCTATTGACAGTAAAAAGTGTTTAATCCATTGCATTGCTTCCACTGTTTAGACAAGAAATGGAGTGGTACCACACTGCAGAATCTGCAAATCCCAGAAGACAACAGTTTGAAAACAACTCCTAGGAGCAGGGAAGAAAGAAAGTGTCACAAGAGATCAGAGTAGCACAGAAAGACAATATGCTGGGGAAATGACCCTTTTCAGTGCCACTGATCCAAACAACAGGGTACTCTTTTCTGTTGGCACCCACTTCCTGTCTCAAAGGGATGAAAATAGTGCCTGATTTTTAATCCTTTATATACTACAGAAAGCAACTGGTAATGGGAATTTAAAATTTTATGATCTCCTGCCTGCTTTGTTCATCACTGAGTCCCTGGTGCCTAGGGCTGCCTGGGACATATTGATTCTCAAGTATGTATTGTTAACACATACAAATATGTCCTCGAGTGACTGTTTCCAAAGACATTTTTAGTATGAATATAGACTTATGCTTGAAATCTGTTGTAGTGTTTTCAGCAGTTTTCTCAATATAGAAGCTAATCCTGTAATAATTCTTTATTTGGTAGGAATTAAAATTGAAAAAGAATAATTTATTTTTTATACTGTCAGAAATTCTAAAACCTCCTTATGAACAGTTAAAATTTGGGGGCCTTTTAATCCACACCAATTGTCATTTTTTTTAATTATTAATTTTAATAGAGCTGGAACTGATGCACCTTCCTTCTTACTATTCAAAGCAGAAAATTTTTCTAGGATTTCTGTGCCCCATTGAATGTAGGATACAGTTTTAGAAGCCAGTTTTAAACATTACTCTGTCTCTTTGCAATTTCTGAATATTTTCGCTGCTTTCAGAGATTTGGTTAAAGTGAAGGGGAATTCTAAAGTAAAGTACTGAGTTGATGGCTTCTCTATGTCCTAGAATGTTGCTGAACTGAACTTAACACTCTCTTTCTGAGCTTTTGCTGTTGCTGCTTTAAGTGAAATGTTCTTAATTATCTCCACTCCTCTTTATATACCACAGCTTGCTAAATGTTTCTTTTTTGATAGTGGGTGGGGAAATTTCAGGTTTACTCCTTAGGTAGAGGGGTGGATTTCTCTGGCATATCGCTTCCAGTTTCCACTGTTTCTTGTTGGACCGATTGTTATATTAGGTTATTTGATAGGAAGGGTCAAAAATTAGGGTTTATTTATTTCATTACAGCTGTAGTTTATTTAATCTTCTTGCTATAGCAAGTGGACAGCGTTCTGTCCTCCTTCCCTAAATGTAAGAAGGTCTTGATCAGGATTTGGAGATACAGAACTAGATAAATACTGATATTTTGTTCAGTTTGTCTTCTGTGTCTTAGCACTCATTAGGATTTTCTGTTTAGAGCAGTATAGAACAGTTTACTACTACTTAGTAATTTCTTAAGTGAGATGTGTTGCCAGTCTCAAGTACCCATGTCCTATTTATTAAGTCAACACTGTCAGAAAGGGCTTGACAACTGAAATAGAAAGATCCCAGAAATTATTAATTTAGTATAGAGCTTATTAATTTAATGGAGAAGTCGAATTCAGAACAGGGACACTGATTGCTTTGTGTAGATGATCTGCTATTATAGTCCTTAGTAGGCTTTTTCTAACAGAGCCTTGAGTATATATCACAGAAGTTCTGTGGCTCTGAATATTACCTGGAGATCAAGAGACGGATCACAGGGTGACTAAATTTTACCTAAAATTGAAGAATGTCGTGGGACCCTAACCTGTAGCTTCTTCTGGCAGATGGGGTAGAAGATGCTTACTTATTCAAAGTCAGTACATTCTCATATGGCTTCCTTACAAAACTAAAACTTTTACCTGTGCAAGTTTCTTTTGGCCCAGGTAGGGTGGTTCCCCGGAATGATTTTATTTACAATTCTTCCCTTTTGGTTATAGTCAGCTCCATTCTGATACACTGATGATCACACTCTCTAGGAAATACATACTTGTTGAAGTACTCAATTATGATTACCCTAACTGTAGCCTACCTGGTGAATCAAACCATTTTTGTCTGCCTTTCTAAAGATTGGAATTTTAATTCTGATTTTGCTGGTCTTGATGCCCGAAAATATTTATAGCACAGAGGCTGTAGAGACACAGCAGCAATAGCGACTACAAAGGGTAAGCAAAAACCTCAGGGTTCAGAGCTACACAGAAGATTCAACCCAGGACTCAGGTTGCAGCGAAGGGGGTGAAACCCAGAGAAAGAAATGGGCCTCCTGAAGAGTCGCTCCAAATGCAGCAAAAAGCCTGCCTAGGAGGACCAAGACATGGAGATGGGGGATACAGTCTTGGCACAGGACTGAAAGAGAACCATCGCCCCAGGGTCTGAGCTGGAACTCGAGAGATGAAATTACACTGGACACTTTTTTAGGTGGAACTGCAGTCTGGTTGCCAATTCTGGATCAGGTGATCACCCTACACAAGCCTTCACTGTAGGGAAACTGAACCCACAGAAATATAAACCGAATTCCCAAAAGAGCAAAGACAGAGAAATGTACAAGAAATGATGGCTCCAATTAAAAACACGGGAAAATCTGAATACAGGAAACATATGCATACTACCTGAAGATGAATTTAGAGGAACAGTAATAAACATACTCATGTGAATTAAGAAAACAATAGAGGACTAAAAGAGATCAACAAAAAAAATGAGAACAATTGATGCAAAATGTCAAAGAAATGAAGAACATGACAGCTGAACTAAACAGCTCAATAGAGGAACTCAAGAATAGGCTGGATGAAGCCTCCAATAATTTCAGCAAGCTAGAAGATAGGGCAGAGGAATTCACTCAAACAAACCAGCAAAAAGATAAAGGAATGCAAAGAAATAAAGACAGTATTCAAGACCTATAGGAATGCATTAGAAGTGACAGCATTTGTATCATAGAGGTCCCAAAAGTAGAAGAAAAAGGGGACCAGAAATTCTGTTTGACGAAATTGTAGCTGAGAACTTCCCTAGCCTGGAGAATGAAGCAAGCCTCTAGACCCAGGAAGGTCAAAGAGTTCCTAATAAAAGAAACCCAGACAGCGGTACCTGCAAACATTGTCATCAGAATGTCAAAAATAGAAGATAAAAAATCTTAAAAGCATCCAGAGAAAAATGAATCACATACAGAGTCCCCATAAGATTGTCAGTGGATTTCTCACCTGAAACTCACCAAGCCAGGAGGGAATGACATGACAAAGAAAAGGATTTTCAACCTAAGATACTATTTCCTATGAGATTATCATTCTGAACTGAAGGAATAACAAAAAGCTTTTCTGATAAACAAGTTAAAGGAATTCATCACTACAAAATCAGCTTTACAAAAAAATATTAAAGGATGCTCTATAAAGTAAGGAAAACTCACTTAAAAACAGTAAGACAGCAAATATAAAATGTGGGGATAAGAGAATAAAAATGTGGATGGTTAGAATGAATGTAACACTAATATGCTTTCAAACGAAAATAGAAATAAACAATTTTTATTGCAAACTTCAGGGTAACCTCCAAATACAACTCCAAGGGGAAAAAACAAAAAGGGAAAATAATCAAAACATAGCTACACCCAACTCACCATAAAGAGAAAGAGAAGAACTAAGGCATTTTCTAGAGCAACATAAAGAAGAGAAATTACAAAATGACAATAAATAGCTACATATCAGTAATAATCCTAAACATTAATGGACTGAATTCAACAAAGGACACAGAGTGGTTGAGGATTAAAAAGCATTTCCCAACCTTCTGCATTCTGGGCACTCATCGAACTAGAAGACCTGGACACAACAATCACAAGCAAAGAAATTGAAGAGGTACACAAGTGTGGAAACACATTCAAACACTTTTTATGAAGCTAACATCACACGATTTCAAAAGCTGATAGAGACGTCACCAAAAAAGAAAATTGCAGACCAGTATCTCTAATGAACTTAGTTGCAGTAGTTCGCAAAAAAAAAAAAAAAAAAAGCAAATCACATTATATTAATAGATGCCAAGAGCACTTTTGACAAGATCCAACACTCATTTATGATAGAAAAAAAAAAAAGAAACCTTGCATAAAATGTGAATTCAACATGATAAACAAAATGAAGACCACATACGGCAAACTCACAGCAATTTTATAGTTAATGGCAAAAAAATGAAAGCATTTCTTGTAAAGTCAGGAACGAGACAAGACTATCCACTCTCACCACTGCTTTTTAACATCATACTGGAGGTCTTAGCTGGAGAAGTTAAGGAACTGAATCTAAATAGGGAAGGAGGAAGTAAAATTATCATTATTTGCAGATGACATAATTATATATATATTGAAAACCCTAGAAACTGTCCCAAAAAACTGCTAGAACTGATCAATGAATGCAGTAAAATGGCAGGCTACAAAGTCAGTGCACAAAACTCTGTAACTTTTTTTTAATCTGTAAACACACTAGAAGAAAATGAAATCAAGAAAATCACACTGTTTAAACTAGAGTGAAAAAAATCATATATCTTGGTATAAATAAATTAGGAATTTTAAAGCATGTGTCTTTGGGACTGGGCAGGTAAAGGAAATGTGAGAAGTTGGATAAGAATGTGCTGTGGTTGGATCACACATTCCTTCTGCTATCAACTTCTTCAGCCAAGCAGTGGCTTGCAATTCAAACTTGGAAGTTTTGGGATCTTCTTACTTCCTATGAGAAGCTTAGAAAATCATATGGAATTTGGTGGAATTTCCTGAAATTTACACTGACAACTAACTCACTTTGAAAAACATGAGTCAAACATTTTCCGTGAAATGATTTACTACTGTGGTCTCGTAGGAAGCTCTGAACCTTAGAATTGAAGACAAAGCACTGCCTACAGAGCTCTTGACTGATGAAAGTATTGGGTGCTGGATTCCTTCTGAATTTCTGATTTTTAGTGTGTCATGTAATTACAGAATTACAGAATGCCAGAAGTGATCTAGCACTTTGAATCTCACCTTATTTACTTTCGAAAATATCCTACTTAGAAGTCCCACTTTAGAAAATTTTGCTCATAATTGTTTGCTTGGGGATGTTTGTAGAGCTGCTTTGAGAGCAAGGCATTAGGACTTAGTTTGTAAATTTTAATAATCACTTCATTTATGGATGTTTTTTCTTACTACTTTTCCAGTTCTGAAGGGGTTTTTTGGTTCGGGGCAGTGGGGTGACTTGTGTTTTGTTTTGCCAGCCTTTGAAAAATTTACTTTTTTGAACATCTTTTTTACCTTCATTGTTACTGTTCTTTCAACTCTTTTAGGTTTTATTATCCTTTCGCATCGTATTATCTAGAAGTGCCTACTTTTCATTCTTGACTTTCTATGAATGCTGTAAATTTAGTAATATAGTTCTTCTGTACAGAAGTGGTTTTATTCTGCATCCTCTGATGAAACTTGTTTTCCATTCTTTTGGATAATAGCTCTTTTCACAGGTGTGAAATGACATCCTGTTATTATTTTTTATCCTGTTTTAAATTGAAACCTAATTTCAAACTTATTCTAACAGTCCATGTTATTACTCTCCCCACTTGCCCTGTGGGATAGGTGGTGATGAATTCCTTTAAACTTTTGTTTGTCTGGGAACCTCTTTATCACTTCATTTCTAAGTGATCATCTAGCAAGGTACAGTATTCTTGATTTTAAGTCCTTTTCTTTCAGCACTTTGAATATATGTTGTGCCAGTTGGCCTGTAAAGTTTCTGCTGAAAAATCCAGTCTTATGGTGGCTTCTTTGTATGTGATTTTATTTTTTTCTAACTACTTTTATGATTCTTTTATCTTTGATTTCTGTCATTTTGATTATAGTATGTCATTTTGATTATAGTATAGGTTTGTGTTTATTTTGTTTGGAACTCTTCGAGCATCCTATATCTGAATATCTTTTCTTTCCCCAGGTTGGAGAGATTCTCACTAATTGTTTCTTCAAATATGATTTCTGCTTTTTGCTTTCTCCTTCTGGAACTGCTTCTGGAACTGTTATGATATGGATGTTGGTCCTCTGTCTTGGTTCTTTTCATTCTCTTATTCTCTGTTGGTCTGCTTGGGTGCTTTCCACTACCCTATAATTAGCTCTCATATTCATTTGGAAGCTTCTTCAAGTCTGTTCTTGAGCGCCTTTTTTATGATGTGAGGTCAGTTATTTGTGCTGTTTAGCTCTGATTACTATTTGAAGCTTTCCCGTGTTACTATCAGGAACTTTCTCATGTTTTCTCTTGTACACAGTTTTATTTTCTTTATCCATTCTTCTGATTTCAGTGAACATCATTAAGATTGTTGCTTTGAAATCTTCATAGACAATTTAATTCTGTTGTGTTAGAATTATTCTCTGGGGTTCTGTCTTGATGCATCATTTTAACTAGTGTTCTTTGGCTCTTCTTTTTGTCTGGTGCTCTGATTATTACTGTGGGTTAGGTTAGAGGGCTTTGTTTCCCTGCCTTGATGTAAGTTAAGGTTGTAGAATATAGGCCTGGGGTCTTTAAGCTGCAAGAAGGCAGGCTGTTGAGCAGTGGCTGCATATTGAGAAGGGGGAGTTGTTTTACTTCCTGAAAGAGCTGTCATAGTGAAACAGAAAGCTCCAAAAAGTTCTGCAGGAAAACCTCAACTACCTATGCCAGGGTTATAGGTTCTGGCTGCCCGCTGCTATCTTAGCCTCAAGAACTATAACTGCAACACCAATTGTTAATCTGCTAATGGCAGAGGTGGGTCATTTAGCCCTCAGACCCTATTTCAATATGGGATCTTCCAGTGCTGGACCTGCACGTACACACAAAAGAGTGTGAGAGGAAACCTAGCAACATCTCTGTTCTCTGGAAGACTATTCCTTTTTCTTATTCATCCAACTGAAGTTTTTTGTTCAACAAATGAAAATCGTTTAAAGCTGTGCATACGTTATCTGGCAGCTCCCCCTGCTCACTGCCTTCTATCCTCTGCTTCCCAGATTTATATTGTTCTCCGAAGGAAAGCCCCTCTAATTTACACACCACGATGTATGCACTCCTCCTTCGGTGCTGTTCCCAATTGCAGGGCCCCCTAATGTGAAATTAAGCCCTTCAGTCCCTGGTGAGTCTGGTCATAGGTTTGTCAGTTTGTTTATTTTTTTCAAAGAACCAGGTTTTGTTTCATTGATATTCAAATTGTCTTTTCGATTTCTATTTCATTTATTTCTGCCTGAGTTTTTATTTATTATTTCCTTCTTTCCACTGACTTTTGGCTTCAATATTCTTTTTTGGTTGCTTTAGATGTAATGTTAGATTGTTATTTTCCATTTTTCTTGTTCCTTGAGGTAGGCCTGTATTGCTATATATCTTCTTAATACTGCTGTCACTGCATCCCCAAAATTTTGGTATTCATGTTTTCATTCTAATGTATTTTTGGAGACACATATTTTGTATGTTTAGAGGAAAGATTCAGATAGGAATGCGGCTGAGCAGGAGCAGGCAAGCAGTTAGAGGGAGGAGAAAGAGGCACTTTTATTTATTTTATTTAGTTGTACATCTTGGGTCTCCTCCTGGCCCTATGTCATGAATCAAGCTTCTTGGATATATGTGGTTTTCTAGTTTTATGCCATTGATATTAGTGAAGATGCTTCACATGGTTTCAAACTTTGTAAATTTGTGGTAACATTTTGTTTCCCAGCATATGGTCCATTCTTGAGAATGTCCCATGTGCACTCAAGAAGAATGTGAATTTTTCAATTATTGAATGGTTAGCTAACTGTCTATTAAACCCATCTGTTCTAATTTAGTCATTTAAAGCTGTTGTTTCCCTGTTAATTTTCTGCCTGATGGATCTGTGCATATTTGTAAGTGGGGTGTTGAAATCTGTTACTGTATTCTGTCAGTATCTTCAGTTTTGTTAATAAGTGCTTTATGTATTTTAATAAGAGTATGTGTTCTTGCTGAAAGGACCTCTTAATCATTAGGCAGTGTCCATCCCTGTCTTTTGTTACTTCTTTATATGGAAACCTAATTTATCTGATATAGTATAGCTGTACATGCTTTTTTCAGTTTAACATTTGTAGGATTGTCTTCATACCATTGACTTTGAACCTATGTTTATCTTTCAAATGTAGGTGAGTTTCCTGTATGCAGCAGAAAGTTGGGTTATGTTTTTTAATTGTTTGTCCCCTCTTTGCTGTTTAATAGGTGAAATCAATCCAGTAACATTTAGGGTGATTATTGACACATAACCGTTCATTGCTATTTTATTCATTGTGTTCTGGATGCTGTTCCAGTCAATACTTTGTTCTTTTTCTCTTTTAGATACTTTGAAATCATTATGTTGTCTTTGCTTTCTGTTTCATTTTCTTGTTTGTTTTTTTCCATGGGTTTATGTTTTGGAGTTACCCTAGGATTTGCATAAAAGTTTCTGTGCTCATAGTTTGTTTTAAATTGAAGGCAAGTTAGTCTTGAGCTAATTCTCTAACAGTCCACATTTTTATTCCCTACATTTTATATTTTTGATATTTCAGTGGGGTTTCTTTTCATTTTATAGAACTCCCTTTAGTATGTCTTGCAAGACTGGTTTTGTGGTGATGAATTTCTTTACCTTTCGTTTATCTGTGAAGCTCTTTTTTTTTTTTTTTTTTTTACCATTCTTTCAATTCTAAGTGATAATCTAACAGGGTAGACTCTTTGGTTGGAAGTCCTTTTCCTTCAGCTCTTATCTCATGCCATTTCCGTCAGGCCTGTAAAATTTGTCCTGAGAAATACAGTTAGTCTTATGGGGGCTCCTTTGTATGTAACTTGCTTTTCTTTAGCTGTTTTTAAGATTTTCTCTTTATCTTGTATTTTTGACATTTTAATGATGATGTGTCTTTGCAGAGGTCTGTTTGGGTTTATTTTGTGTAAAACTTTTTGAACTTCCTGGGTCTGGCAGTTTGCTTCCTTCCTCATTTTAGGGAAATTTTCAGCTATTTCTTCAAATACGGTTTCTACCCTCTTCTTTCTCTTTTATCCTCTGGTACCCATATGATGCAAATGTTGTTCCTGTTGATGTTATCCCAGAAGTCTTGTATGCTTTGTTCATTTCTGTTAATTCTTTTTTCTTTTTGCAGGTCTGCTTGGGTACATTCCTCTGCCCTATCTTCTGATTTGCTAATTCTTTTGGTGGCTTCTTCCAGCCTACTATTGAGCCTGTGTATTGTGTTTGTTTTCTTTTTAAAAATAAAGCTGTAGGCAAGAATGATAATAGGCAAGCAAGCAGGCAGAGAGATGAGGAAGAAATACTTTATTTTTATTTAGTTGTTTACATTGGTTGTTTTCCCCTTATATTGAGGTTTTTTGGTTCAGCGAATGAAAGCCAGTTTACCCACTATGAGAGTACCCATTGACAGGCAGACAAGGCCCATTAGCTAAGGGAGAGTGTCTCTGTTACTGGGCTCTCGCTATAACCCTGGGGTCTCAGAACAGGGCAATGTGACACCAAGACAGACCTGGTTCTACCATTTATGTAGGTGGGTTTGTGTCCTTACTCTTTGTGGAGGTGCTGGTTCCCACTCCTTTTCAAAAGTTATATTTGCTAAATAGGTGTATTTTGCTTATGCCAGTAGGAAAGACGCAAGCTCAAAATCTTAACATTCTGCCATCTTGAACCCTTCAGTCTGTGGGAAGAGCCTCCAAATCACTGGTCTCCCTTCCATCCTTGAGTCACAGTGCCTGAACATCTTTCCTCCCAATACATATCTCAAATTTTTCTACTATTTCTAATGTTTTTTATCACTTCATTTGGAAATGCTAGACCCCCAAGCCTTGATTCTTTTAGAAGGCTCTTGTTTGTATATGGGTGTGGTTTTGGTATGTATGGGCAAAGGTGAGCTTGAGATTCTGGTTTATGCTGTCTTGGATGAAGTGTGATTTTTTTTTTTTAATGATATGTTCACTACCTGTGAATCCATATATAAACCCAGAAGTAGAGCACTGATAATTTATATCTTCCCATATCCTCTACTAAGGTAATAGCAGTATTAATTTTATATTTAATATTTGCTTTATATCCTAATTTCATCTCATTATAGAAATAAATATGTATATGTATATTAGTAATTAATGATTTAACTAGTTATTTTTGAATTTTATTTTAAAAAGTATCAGATACTAACATGTCATTTTCTGGGGCTTGCTTTTTTCTTGTTTTGCAATTTTAACACAATTGATTTTTCTGTTCTTCTGTTAGTGAGCATGTTTCCAGGTTTTCATTACTTGAACAATGCTGCTATAAAATGTTCTTGCACATATCTTTCGGTATTCATATGCTTGATTATCTTTTGTGATTAAACATTATTATAGTATGGGTCTGTGAAAGTTCAGTTTAACAAAACTCTGCTACATTGTTTTTCAAGGTGATTATACTAATTCATATTTTACCAGCAATGTATAAGAGATCCTGTGATTCTGAGTTCTGTGGTTGAGATTTTATCTAGCACTTCTTTGCTTTTTAAGTTGTATATTTAGTCTATCTGAATTTAGTTATGTTACTTTGTTCCTCAGTTGGGAACCCAGGACTGTGGCTTTCTTGGCCTGTGCTTTGTACCACAGTTTCAAGTTTCTTTTCTTTTTTCTTTTGGTGTTGAGTTTTTATTCTAATCTATTTATTAGATTGAAAATTTTTCATCTCCATTCCTGTATTTTTGTGGTTACCATGGCATTACATGGAAGGTCATCAAAATCTAATATTCTGTATCTTTACCCTCATCCAGTATATGTTAACATAAATGAGGAAAATGAATTTAATTTCCCTCATTTATGCTAATATTAACTTTTTGTTACAATTGAAAGTAAAACATACAAGATACATTATTTTTCTTTTTCAGCATCACTATTTATATTGACCATTTTCTGCCTTTTTTCATTTTACATTTCTGATCTTATATCTGGATTATTTTTTCCAGAATATTTTTATATTAATAACATATGTTATATATCAAGCTTACATTTTATGTAAAATACATTTATAACTAACTGGAGTTTATCATTTAGTAAATTAGCTGGTATAGGATTTTAGGTTATTTTCCTCTTATTTTTCTTAAGGAAAGGTGCAGGCAGGAATGAAGGCGAGTAGAAAGGCAGAGACAGGGAGAGGATAAGAAGCATCTTTATTTTATATTTATTATCTAGTTGTTCACACTGGCTGCTTCCTCCCAGGCCTGGGACTCAGACCCAGGGTATGTGACTTGCTCCTTTGGAAGTGATTGGCCTAACGAGCGCCACCAGGGCGAGCTGGGATAGCACACTGCTATCTGGCTTCTACTGTCACTGTGAGAAGAGGTCTGTTAGTCTGACTTGTTCCTTTAAAGGGAGTTCCTATTTCTCTGACTCTTTTTACGTATTTGTTTTGGTTTTCTGCATTTCAATTTGATTGTGAGCATGAGTTTTTATACTGGTTAGAATTTTTTTACTTTCATTTCTGCATTGATGTCTCATTGATTCTGGTACATTCTCTGCTTCTGGCTCTTGAAATACTGTCTCCACTTCACTGTCCTCTTAGGACAAGTTTAAATGAACTTGTTTCAGACTTTTATTTTTATTCTTTTAAAATATTTTAATATTTATTGAGGTAGCACACCCTGGTGGAGTTAGCAGTTGGGTCAGCTACCTCTGAAGGATGTCCATATACATCCCAAGGACCTGGGTTTGCATGCCTGCCTGCTCACCTTCATTCCTGCCTGCACCTTTCCTTTAAAAGGAAAATAGTACATATTTTATTTTGAAAGAATGCATGTATGCAGGCAGGGAGAGGTGGAGATAGCATTTACTTTATTTTTTATTTAGTTCACATTGCCTCTTCCCCCCCGGAATGCGAATACAGGTCCTTGGGATGTACAAGTCTTGCCTTGGTTAGAGACAGCAGACTAAACTACTTTTCCACCAGGACAGGGAGCGTCAGAATTTTCTTTTGAATCCTCCGAGTCTCTTCTCTTTCACATTCTAGTTTTGTTTTTACTTGCTTTTGTTTTTGTTTTGTCTCTCCAGGCTGCATTGTGAACCATTTCTTTGACCTACTTTGATAAGTAATTCTCCTTCTGGCCTTATCCAAGATTGTTAAAACTTAATTGAATTCCTAATTTTATATATATATATATATATATGCTTTTTCTGTTCTGGGTTTCTTGTTCTTTTTTAATCTGCTATGTATTTACTTTTAAATTTTCTAGTTTAAATGTGTAAAGTTTATTTTCTATATTTTAGAACATAGTAAGCATATTAAACAAAAGTGTTGAGTAATTTAAAAATGTGAAAGCAGAGTCTGTTTCTGTTTGTGTTTTGGTTTTTTGAACCCTGCTTGTGATAACTTACTTCCTTTGTGTCTGATTATCTTTATGTGCTGGTCATTGTATTTGAAAAATAGCTTTGTAATTGATTTGAAATCTGTAAAAGCCCGTTTCAGAATGATTTTAAATATTTTCTTCAAGGCATTTGGAAGTACTACCAATTTAGACTTGCTGTAAACCAAGTTTAAGGTTTGAGATTCTCTGGACTATGTAGGTGATATGAAACTGGGCTCAGGTCTATGTCTGAATTTGTATAAAACCCATTGTGATAGGTGCCTGCTTAAAATTGTTGGTGTTTTTGGAGTTAGCCAGCTAACAATTTATTTTTGCTGTTAATTTTTATTTAGCAAAAGTAAATATCAGTGCTGGTCATGTTTTGTTACATCCATCCCTTATTTAGATTTCTGCCTCATTATCTGCTTGCTTTTTACACTTTCAGGAATTTTGTTTCATATTTCATTGTTTAAGAAACTTTCATTTCATACTGATATTATTTACCTAGCCGCTATTCCTTTTAATTTGCTTTTGGATTTGTCTTGACATTTATTTGCTTTTTATAGGTTCTACATGAAACATTTCCTCATCATACTTTCCTTATGAATGGTCTCATTCAAGGTGTAAAGGTAAGAACAATTTTGTGTGGTTCACAGTGAACTAAAACCAAAAATCCCTAGGAGTTTAGATGGGACTAAAGAAAATGATTACTATTTGTTATGGAGACCTGAACCTAAATTCTCAGCTGAATCACCCAAATCAGTAAAATTCAACCCAGTGTAGAAGGCGTAGAGTGGATTAATGGTAAAGGCAGTATTTCATTTTTATTAATATGTACAAGGCAGTTTATAAAGTACATACTGCACTTTCCCCGAGGAGTATCCATAGTGTTACTGTGAGAAACATGAGCAAGAGGTTATGTGAATTGCCTCATTGACATTGTTTCACAGGGTAGGGGTGAATTTTTGGTAAGTGAAACTACCACTATCATCAAAATAAAAGACAAGTGACAAAATGTTGCTTGAGCATATATTATCAAAGAAGGAATGCATGAAAACACTCTCAAACCGTAAGACAATAATTGTTGTCTCAGAAAAGCAAAGGTGCATCTGAGCTGGCAGTGTAAAAGTAAGTTATCAGAAGTAAGCCGTGAATCCAAATTAAATGAGATGCTATTTTTACGTATCACAATGGTAAAAGAAATTCAAACTCATGAGAACTAGTTCTGTTTGTGATAAACTGATTATCCATGCACTATTTATACAGCAATAAATTGGTATAACTTTCCTTTGGAAGGCAGTATTTTAAGAGTCTTAAAAATATTCATATTTTAACTTTTCATTTTTGGAAAATGGTTGTAATTAAAGAGTTATTCAGAGGTTCAAGTGAAGGGCTATTTGTTGTAGTTTAATTTATAATAGTAAATATGGGAACAAAATGCCTTGAATACATTGTAGAAGATTCACATATAATGTTTGAAAAAGAAAGAATAAAAGACTATACAGCGTGGTTCTGGTTTTGTTTTGCCCAAAATGTATGCATGCAAGAAGAGAGAAATTATAAGAAAGTAATCACCTGGAGTCTGAAAGTGTTGGGATTTATTAATTGCTTTTAATTACCTTCTTATATCTTCTGTCCATCTTTGTATATATTCTGCAGGTAACTCTGAAACTTTACTATCATGATTTGTGCACGAGAAGGTTTAGATTAGAGGCATTAATGCTTATTATGTAATAATTTTATTTACATATTCACATAATATCATGTAGTATATTATAATGTATAAAATTATAGTAATATATAATTACTAGTAATTATGTAATTACTAATAAAGGCTACAGGAATAAAAAATTATGTCAATTTTTTTAAAGGAGGAAGCATTTTCTTTTTATTTAGTTTTTTCTTTTTATTTGTTCCCTCTGGTCCCAAGACGTGAACCCAGATCCTTGGGCTGTATGTGAACTGCTCCCCAGGAACGGGCTTAACAGTTGAGCCACCAGGCATGCCTATGAATTGTTTTTTTAAGCAGCTGTATTAAGATATAAATCACAAGCTGTGCATTTATTAATGCTGGAAGTGAGAATCAAATCAATACTGTAATTATGGAAGAAACAGCTGGAAAGACTATAGCTGTGCAGTCAGAGGAACTTAGTGAAGATGGACTTGTCAACAGCAGTGTATTATGCTAGTATATTAACAGATGTAGTCATCAGCACACAATTTTTTAACATTACCACCAAAATACTGTACCCATTTTAGCAGTCATTCCTCATCTCTCCCCAACCTCTTTAGCCTTAGGCATGTAAAAGTCTACTTCTGTCTCTATAGATTAGTCTGTTCTAAATATTTCATATGTATGGAATCATATACTGCAATGGTCTTTTATAACTGGCTTCATCTGTATGTTTTCAGGGTTCACCTTGGTTAAATACATATTAGTACTTCATGTTTTGTAGGCAAATAATATCCCATTGTGTGGATATACTATAGATTTTCTACTCATCAATTATGGGAATTTGGTTTATTTCCACTTTTTGGTTATTGTGAATAATGTTGCTATAAACATTTGTTATCAAATTTTTGTGTGGGCATATGTTTTCACTTCATCGTAAGTGTGTAACTAGGAGTAGAAATGCTGGGTCATATGGCAACTTAATTTTATTATGTTTTCAGATAAACCTATTTCTTAATTTTAAAACTTCCAAGTAATACTCCTCAGATACTTCTGAACGGGATGGGTAACTCAAATCTTGAACAACAAATTCCTTTATCACTACTCCTTGGTGACTGTTAGATTTATCCCTTTCATCTCTCAAATAGTTAACTTCCAAGAACTTGGCCCAGAACTCCAGAGCAATCCCAGTTGTTTAATTGACATCTGTTTCCTTGTCTGATAAGTTTTTCAAAGGTAACGCCTCTAAAAATCTACTCCTGATCTTCCCCTCCAGCCTGACCTATTCACAAGACTTTTTCATTTCATTTACTGGTCATATAATCCTTGCTTCCTTTCTCTCTTACATTCCAACCCCAATACATCAATAAATTCTGAGTTTTTACCTTTTAAATAGATCTATAATCAAAACACTACCCAGTCCCTGTCTGATTAAATATAAACCAGTTTGTCGTATTCTTCTTAAGCAACTCTGCTCCCAGGTTTTCTCCTCTGGCAGCATCCCTCTGCTGACCTCCAGCCTCAGCTTCCTCAGCCTGTGCTTGCCTCAGGCCTTTGTAGATGCTATTCTACCTGTTTGGGTTCTTCCCCCACATCGTTGCAGGCACACTCCCTAAACACAGCTCTTTGCTCACCTGTCTTGCTCAGTAAAGCTTCATTGACTACCATCTTGAGTCAAGTATCCTGAGTTCATCATTCACAACATCATTCACAATTCCTTTTACACCCTATTTTTCTCCAATGCATCATCATCGTCCCTTTTAGAATGGAAGTTTCTAGAAGGCATGACTTCTTGTCTGATTTATACATAGCTGTGCCAACATCTAGAAGAAACAGTTCTCACCACATAGTAGGTACTCAGCAAATACTGTCTAATTAACATTTCTGTCCTGTCTTTTTCTATTTTTCTGTGGTCAAGATCCAGTTTAAACATGAAGACTATAATTGGGCTTCTTTTTTCTTGTAGCAGCAATCGTTAATTATATCAGCAATTTTCCCATAACTGTAAAAATTGTGAAACCTCTTTGCCTGTTCCAGTATGTGCAAATTTTAGTTACTGTGTTTCAGTTTAAATGACACCAGTCTCCCAACAACACATTAAGATTTCCTTTGCTGTGATGTATTAACCATGGTGCTAGCTGCTGCTAGCTCCTGAGTTCTCAGATCATTACATAAATAACACATGTGCATCATGATCAGTGACCAATAAAAAAGCCTGAGTCTGTGTAGCCAGAGGAACATAGTGAAAATGGGCTTGTCAACATAAATGAAGTGGTTATGATGAAAAGGATGGTGATAACAGGAAGTGATGGTGGCAAAAACTCAACATTAAAGAAATGATGCTATCAAGCATGTCATTTCAATAATTGAAAAGTACAAAGGATAAAATACTGAAGCTAATCCAAATATAGAAAGGTTCATGGCAGTTTGTTAATGTGTAGAAGATGCTATCTATCATGTGTTGTATGACTTACAAGGAAACACTCTTCACATAACTTATGATAAGTTCTTATACAGAAAGTGTTTTAATCCTATTCTATTGTTTTCAAGTATAGTGTACTAATTCAGTATTAGTTTTATTGTTATTCCATTATATATTTGACAGTAGTTTTCCATTGATCTAGCAAAAATTTTTAAAGATCATAGAACAAAATCTTTTCCCATTACTTTACATACTTTCAACTCGTATGATCTTTTTACAGTCCTGCACTATCAAAATAAGCAAGAATTGCCTGAATTATATGAGATTTATTTGCTCATTTCTCTATGGTTTTGAGCTTAAAACTTCTGAAGATAATTCTTCATATATTTTAAAAAAAAAATCTTTGTATTTGTTTTGTTTCCTAAACTATAGGGTTGTAAAGTTTTAACTGGTATGTAAAATGGGTCATATTTTAAGGATCTTGCATATATATATAATACAACACTGCAGTTGTGCCATTTGACAGGTCCAGGAGGAGTGTATTTGTGTCTATCCTGTCACACTCTAATTCATATATTACTATTGAGATCTTTATCAGTCTGGTAACTTAAAAATGATACCTCACTTTATTTTGTTATTTCTTTGATTACAGTGGAGGATAAGTATTTATATTTGCTGGCTATTTTTATAAACAATCTGCAGGTTCTTTGGTTTTCTGGGGATTGTTTAATTCTTTATTTCTAAAAGAAAGTACTTTGACTGTCTCCTCATTTTAATGACTATTAATTTATTACCTATTTATCTTAGCAATTATAAAGGAAAAAAGTCATATCTCGCTTCTCAGATTCTCAAACTTTTTACTTTCCAACTTTTTTCCTACAGTCTTTATTTTTTACAGAATTGAAATATGTGAGGCATTCTTGTATGACTAGCAATATGAAGTTATATTAGTCAGGGTTCTCCAGAGAAACAAAACTAATAGATCCATATGTGTAAGAATGTAAATTAGTGAGTATATACACACACACACACATATACACACACAAATAATGGGAATTAGGGAATATAAATTAGTGTGCGACCTCTCTGGAAAACAGTATGGAGATTCCTCAAAATAAATAAAATAAAGATGGAACTACCATTTGATCCAGAAATCCCACTCCTAGCCTTATACCAGAGAATACAATATCTCTAATGAGGAAAAACATCTGCCTCACTGGGTTCATAGCAGCATAGTCCACAAAAGTCACAACAAGCAAACAACCTAAACACCCAATAACAGATGACTAAAAAAATCTGTGGTATATATTATACTCAATGAAATTCTGTGCAGCAACTTAAAATAACATTGTGCCCTTTGCAACAATCTGGATGGAGTTGGAAGGGAATCATATTAAACAAAATAAATCATAAAGAAAAAGAAAAGTACTGGATGGTTTCACTCATGTGGAATATAATGAAAGGAAGATTCAGCAAAACTCACAGGATACATCATAATGGCTGCCATTGGGTGTCGGGGACAGGGTGGTGGGGTGGGGCACTTGAACACTGGTGATGAGTGCGGTATGTAGTCCCCGTGGACTGGTAAGTGAATTCAGTATCCTAATTGTGGCTTTGTAAACAAAAAATAAATAAAATAATTGCATTAATACATTTCAATTCAGGTCCAAGATGGTCATGTAGGAACCCAGATTCCCCTTATCCACACAGGAAAATTGAGGCATCATTTCGTAGACACAAACAGTGAGGAAATATGGACCAGCAACTACATAGGCAGCAGCAGCAGCATTTAACACCATAAACAAAACCATTCAAACCACAAAATGTTCAATTTCATCACAACATCAGAGTTTCAGGATTCGAGCCCCAGGGTGGCAGGGGGCGGAGCCTCTGGAAGACTAAAAACTCACTCTAGCATCAGAGAACACCCAGCATGATCGTGGTCACTGAGCCAGTTGTGGTAAGTCTCGGCAGAGGGCGGAAAGACCAATGCCCTGGTGGCCTGAATCATAGCTGCTAAAGGGAATCTACACAGGACACCGACATTGCCAGTGGGAAGCTGGGGAAACACTTGTCCCCTCCAGCCATTACTGCTCTGCAGGAAATTCCACCACCACCACCCACCCACCCACCCGCCCCCCCAAGCCAAAGGGCATCAGAAAGGGTCTCTGGGATTTCAGTATCCCTCGAGAGGGGATATCTCCCATAAGGGATAACCTTCAGCAGATATCAGCTAGCACTGCTCTGTGGGTGAAGGTAGAACTATGACTGTTTGCTGATTGTAAATCAGCAACAGTGTTCAGGTGGTCTTTACCATTCAGACCTGTGATGCTGGAAGGAAGGCTCTGTGTGCCCCACACAAACTCCAACTCCATAGGCTGGACTCTTGGGCCATAACACAGGGATGCAACAATTCCAAACAATAGCGAAGTCACACAACTGAAGAATTCCAAGTATTCAAAGATCCAGCCCTATTCAGTGCAAGCTGACACCCTAAAACAAGGCTATCACTTCAGGGAAACCTAACCCACGTTAATAAAAACACTGCCAAACAGACTGAAAACGGACAAATGTACACAAAACGATGTATCCAGTTAAAACCCCAGAAGAAAATCTGGGTATAACAGACATATGCAGCTTACTTGAGGATGAATTTAGGGTAACATTGATAAACATACTCATAGAAATCAAGAAAACAGTAGAGGAAGAAAAAGAAAACAATAAAGAGAAGAAATGAAGCAGCTCAAAACATGTCAAAGACCTCAAGAACACACTAGGTGATCTTAAGAACTTAGAGTGACTCAAGTAGGATGGATGAAGCCTCCAATAGAATCAGTGAACTAGAAGATAGGGCAGCATAATGCAGTCAAGCAAACCAATAAAGAGAAAAATGACAGAAAAGAAATGAAGACAGCAGTCAAGCCCTGTGAGAAACATCAAAAGGAACAACATTCACATCATAGAGGTCCCAGAAGGAGAAGAGAGAAAAGGGCAGAATCAATACTTTAAGAAATAATAGGGTGTGCCCTCGTGGCCTACTGGTCTAGTAAACCCTGCTAGTCCCACAGGGCCCAGGGCAGCAAAGAGTGTGAACAACTAAATAGAAATGGAGTGCTTCCTCCTCCCGCTGCCTGCTTACCCACCTTCATTCCTGCTTGCAACTCACCTTTTAAAAAAGAGAGAGAGAGAAGAAGGAAACAAAGAAAGGAAAGGAAAGTTGAGAATTTCCCTCACCTGAGGAATGAAGCAGAACTCCAGACCCAGGATGCTCAGACTACCAAACAAAATGGAATCCAAATACATAAACCAAAACTCATTGTCATCAAAATGTCAAAAATACAAGATAAAGAATTTCGAAAGCAGCTCAAGAAAAATATATCACATTTATAGGAGGCCCCATGAGACTGTCAGCAGCAGAGTTCTCAGCAGAAACCCTATATGCCAAAAAAGAATGGCTTTCTGTATTTAAACTGCTGCAATAAAACAACTTTCAACCTAGGATACTCTAACCTGGAGATTATCATTTAGAATTGAAGGATTAATAAAAATCTCTTCAGATAAGCAGAAGTTAAAGGAATCAAAAAATCAGCTCTACAACGTATACTAAAGGAAGTTCTATAAAGAAACACCACTTAAAACAGTAAGACAACAAAATATAGAAAGTGGAGAGTAGGAGAAAGAATAAAACTGTATGGTTAGAATGAGTGCAAGACTAACTTGCTTTCAAATAAGAAAGGAAATAGAATTCTTAATACAAACCTCAGGATAACCTCAACACACATCTCAAGAGGAAAAGCAAAGGAAAAAAAGTCACAAAATAACTGCGTTCAACCCACCCAAGAAGAGAAAGAGAAAAACAATGCAGTTTGTAACAGCACCCAGAACACAACTGAAAAAAAGATGGCAATAAGCTGTTAGATATAAGTAATTAACGTAAATGTTAATACACTGAACTCACCAAACAACAAAGAATGGTCGAATGAATTCAAAAGCATTACACAACTTTCTTGTTCATTCAGGAAACTCACTTTCAAATAATAAACAGCCTCAAAGTCAGTAGTTGAAAGACATTCCATTCCTGCAGTCTAATGGCAACCAAAAACAAGGCGGCGATAGCTATACTTCTATAAAATAGACTTCCAACTAAAAAAGATTGCAAAATACAGAGATGGAAGTCAATCCAACCAGAAGACATAATACTTAACATATGCACCAAATGACAGCATCAGAATACATTAAGTACTGTCAGATCTAACAAGGGACTTCGACGGCAATACAGTAATAGTAGGAGACTGCAACACCCCACTTACATCAGTGGACAAATAAACCAGACAGACTTACAGGGAAACAACAGATTTAAACAGATAATTGGAAAGAATGGTCTTATAGACATATTGAACACTTCATCAAACAACTTAAGAATACAGTTTTTCTCAAGTGCATATGAACATACTCAAGGAGAAGTATGTTTGGACACAAACATCTCAACAAATTTAAAAAGGTTGAAATCATAACCAAGCATCTTCTCTGACCACAATGGCTTAAACAGGAAATCAATCCTAGAAAGAAAGTTGGAAGACCCAAAGTAAATTGGACACTAAACAATATGCTTCTGAAGCACACTTAGATAAAAGGGGAAATCAAAGAATTTAAAAAATACTTAGAAACCAATTAGATGAAGACACAGGCTAACAGAAAACAGTCCAGAAGATCAACAAAACCAAAAGTTGGTTCTTTGAAAAAATAAACAAAATTGAAAAACCATTGGCTAGAACCACAAAGAAATCTCAGAACTAAAATTAGAAATAAAAGGGGAGAAGTTACAACAGATACCACAGAAATATAAAACATCATAAAGGGACTACTATGAGTAGCTCTGTGCCAATAAAGTAGACAGCTTAGAGGATATGGGCAGACTTACAGAAAAATATAGCCTACCAAGGCTGAACCTGAGACAATTGGAAAACATGAACAGGACAATTACCAGCAAAGAAATTGAGATAATCCAAATTCTCCATAAAAATAAAAACCCAAGATCACATGGCTTTACTAGTTTTACCAAACCTTTAGAGAAGAATTAATACCTATTCTCAGGCTCTTCTAAAATATTGAAGAATTGGGAACACACTCAAACACTTTATGACGCTAATAACATCACACTGATCATAAAATCTGATAGAGACGTCACCAAGAAAGAAAATTACAGATCAATATCTCTAATGAACGTAGATGCAAAAATTCTCAACAAAATATTAGCAGACTGAATCCAGCAATACATGAAAAGAATTATCTATTATAACCAAATAGAGTTTATCCCATGAATGTAAAGATGGTTCAACATGCTTGTATCTATTAATGTAATAATACATCATATTAACAAGAACAAGGGGAAGAAACACGTGGTCATATCAATAGATGCAAAGAAAGCTTTTGGCAAGACTCAGCACTCGTTTTGATAAAAACTGCAAAGTAGGAATAGAAGGTACATACTTCAGCCTCATAAAGACCATATACGATAAACCCATACATAGTATCAGTCAGTGGTGAAATATTGAGAGTATTTTGTCTAAGACCAGGAACAAGACAGAACTGTCCACTCTCACATTACTATTGAATATCGTACTGGAGGTATGCTGTCAAAAAGCTACTAGAACTTAGTAACAAATACCATAATGTTGCAGCTGCAAAATATCTGTTGAATTTTTATATACAAACAACACTGGAATCAAAAACAATCGTACACCATTTAAAATAGAAGTAAAAAGAATAAAATGTCTTGGAATTATTTGACAAAGGAGATGAAAGAACTAAACAATGAAAACTACAAATCCTTAATATAAGAAATAGAGGCAGATACAACTCCTGCTGATGGTTGGGAAAAATCAACATTGTTAAAAATGTCATCTTACCTAAATGACACAAATTTAATGAATTCCCCATTTAAATCCCACAGACTTATTTCAAGGAAATAGAACAGAAAATCTTAAAATTTATATTGACAAAAAAATCCTGAATAGCCAAAACAATTATGAGAAAAAAGAATGAATGCAGAGGGATCACTCTTCTGGACATTGAGGGATAATACAAAGAGATAGTGATTAAAGCGGTATGGTAGTGGAGCAAAAATGAATCACCAGATGCTGACTCACTCATATACATTCAGTTAATCTGTGACAAAGAAGCCAAAAGCTTACAGTGGAGAAATGAAGTCTCTTTATAAATGGTGCTGGGAAAACTGGACAGCCACATGCAAAAGAATGAAGCGAGACCACTCTCTAACATTCACAAAAATTAACTCAAAATGGAGTAGACATAAGACCAGGAAACTTAAAAGTTTTGGAGCACGACATAAGAAAGACATTCTCTGACATCACGGAATGTCTTAGAGTGTACTTCAGGAGCTCAGCTCAGCATCAAGGAAAACAAAAACAAATAAATTATTGGGACTACATCAAACTAAAAAGTTTTCTTCACAGTGAAAGAAAACAAAACAAAACAAAAACACCCTACTAACTAGGAGAAGATATTTGCATTTCATATTTATTATAAGGGCTTAATATCTAAAATATGCAAAGAATGTCATAAAACACAATAACAAAAATAGGCAATCCAGTAAAAAATAAAATAAAAATGGGAGGAGCAATTGGAGAGATACATTTCAAAAGAGGATACACAGATGGCAAACAGGCACATGAAAAGATGTTCCTGCTTGCCAGATATCAGGGAAATGCAAATCAAAGTTACAATGAGATATTCACCTTACACCTTTGAGCCTGGCTATTATCAAAAGTCTGGAAGCAACAAATGTTGATGAGGATGGGCAGAAAATGGAACGTTTTGAGACTGTTGGTGGGAATGCATACTGGTATAAGCCCTATGGAAAAAAGTGTGGAGATTCCTCAAAAAGTTGAATATGGAAATACCATATGATCCTGCCATCCCACTTCTGGGTGTTTACCCAAAAGATACAAAAGCACTACTTCACAGAGATTTGTATACCTCTTTGTTTATTGCAGCCCTATTCACAATAGCCAAGAACTGGATATTACCTAAGTGCCCAACATCGGATGAATGGATAAGGCAGATGTGGTACATGTATATGATAGAATACTATACAACCCTTAGAAGAGATGAAATCCTGTCATTTGAATCACCATGGTTAAACTAGAGGGGATTATGCTAAGTGAAAAAAGTTAAAAGAAGAAAGATACCACATGTTCTCACTCATAGATGGAACATGAATAGGCAAAACAAAGGAACAGGTAAAATAAAACCACCTCTTGAATACATCCATTGTTGATATGGACCCCGTGGACAATGGTGAAGAACTCTGTAATTTGGTGGAGGGTAGAGTGTGTTGATATATATTTGAGGAGTGGGGAACTTGCACAAATGAGTTTATATAATTTGTAAAAGTTATTGCAACAAAATACTAATTAAAATACTAGGAATAGAATTGAGGTTACCAGTAGGGGATGAGATGGGATGGAGTGAGGGAGAGGTGGGCAGGTGGTAGTGGAGCCCACTGGACAATGGTAAAGAACACTTGGTGTTTTGGTGGAGGGCAGAGTGTGTTGACATATATGAGGAATGGGGAACCTATACATATGAGTTTATTTTAATGTGTTGAATAAGTTACAATAAAAAATAAATATTAAAACCAAAAAATTAAATAAATAAAAGACATAATCCTGTCATATATGGATCCATACAAGGATCTAGAGGGGGTTATGTTAAGCGAAGTACATCAAAAGAGGAAAACCAGATACCAGATGGCCCCACTCATAGGTGGAATGTTCATAGACAAGGCAGAGGAACAGATGAAACAAAACTAACTCTTGGACATTGGCAATAGAACTGAAGTTACCAGTTGGGAATGGGAGGGCATGGTGCTTGCAAGCGGTGATCGGTGGATAAAGGTGAAGAACTCTTTGTAATTTGGTGGAGGATAGAGTGTGTTGATATATATTTGAGTTTGTATTAATTTTGTAAAAGTTATCATAACAAAATACTAAAATTTGGATACATTTTAATGTATATATTTTGTCAATATACATTAAAACATATGTGCACATATTTTGTGATATGTATTTTAATGTGGGACTGGCAAGTATACCATATTTCTTCCCAGCCGGAAACCTCAGATTTGACTCTTTAGGCCTTCACCTGGTCGGATGAGCACTCCCACATACACACATTATTGAGCGTAATACCTTTTACTTTAAAGCCAGCTAACAGTAGATGTAAATCACATCTATAGAAAACTTACAGCAACACCCTCACTTGTGTTGATTAAATAACTGATAATAGCCTAGACAGGCTGGCACATAAACTGGCCACCACATAAGTTTGGGCTACACAGTCAAAAGTGTAATACCAGACTGAGATGCTATGCTTGCTATGTGTTCTTTGGCCTTCTGTTTTAATGTGACAATTTGAAATTTTCATACTTGTTACATGAATAAAATAAAAACTTCATTTTTGTAAGTTTTTTTTTTTTTTTTTTTTAAGGAAGTGGCAGACAGGCAGGGAGAGAAGGAAAAAGCCTTTATTTTTATTTAGTTCACATTGGTTGTCCCCCAGACCAGATATGCAAACTCAAGTCCCTGTTATGTACCAGACTGTGCTCATCTGGAGGTGACTGACTGCTCTACCAAGGCACACAGTGTAGATTAATAAGAAATGAAAGCAGTGGTTTGTTATTCATAAAATACTGTATGATGGAGCTACACCCAAGATAATAGACTGGCAAGATCTTGAGCTTACCAATCCACAGACAACAAAATCACATTAGATACAACCTAAGGCCTTTGAAAAAAGAAGAGTATTGATTAGGGGACCAGCATCTTTAGTAAGAGAAGTGATAGAAAACATCATAAAGGATAGGAAAACCTAAGAGATGGTCTTACTAGGATCACTACCCAGGCACTCTGTCATCCACTGTGGGAGGGACACCAGGATACAGAACCTATTTAACAGGGACCAAAGGTTTTATTCCACATCAGGTGCTACAGCAGTTAGGAGCTGCACCTGAGAAGGGAATGTGTACATCCTGATGTGGAGAACAGAGGACCTTTCCTTTGGAGAGCAATACGACTCTGGAGCAGTAAACATAGGACAGTGAGCAAAAGGAGCCCACAGATGAAGTGTGCCCAGATCTAACTGAAGGGCTTTAATTTGTTGACCTGAAAACTTCACTAGGAGGAAGAAAGAAAGGTAACCTTCCAGTGAACAGAGATATTGCTGGGTGTTTTTCCAGACTATTGCCTGTGTACACTGTCACTGGTAGATACCATATCTAATTTAGGGGCCACACTGGGAGATGTCGTATTGGAGTTATGCACTGGGGGACACCATATTGGAAAACAGTCAGAGGTTAAAACACCCCTCCCCTCCACTATCAGCAGTTTGTTCTGATTATGGTTCTAGTAACTACCAGAGCAGCAGTCACCTCTAGGGTATCAGCGGGCAGCCAGAACCTCAATCCTGACACAGGCAGTTGAGCGCTTTCCTGCAAAACTTTATTTGTGGAGCTTCCAAATCTGTGTTTTGGCAGCGCTCTCAGAGAGGATCACAACAGAGACTGGCAATCTGTGAAAGCCTATCTCCTGCTGCTTCCCTTTAATCTAAAACCCCTAAGCCCGGGCAGTTGGAGCTTCTGCCCCATGTGTATACTCTTCACCCTGAAATTCGAACAGAAGACTATTACCTCAAGATAGAGGGAGCTGGTCTATTGGATAAGTCCACCATTTTGGCAGGCACAAGTCGAATACATCACAAGGATCTGGGTTTGTGTCCAAAGGCTGGGGAGAAAAACTAGGATGAACAGCTAAATAAATTAAAAATCTCTTCCTGCCTGCCTAGTTGCCTTAATTCCTGCCTGTACTTTTCCTTTAATAAAAAGGGGGTGAGGGGGTCCCGTTAATAATCTAATCCATAGAAATACAGGGTGCCAAGGGGTGGGAAATGATGAGACAGAAATTTACCCCAAATGATAAATTAAAGCAAAACTGTAGAGGAAATTCTAATACAACAGAATAAACTAAAGATTTTGAAGTAATAGACTCGATTCTCACTGAAATTAGAAAAAGTGAACAAAATAATGTCAACAAAGAGAACATGAATTCCAAACAGAATTCATAGAGACAAAGAAAACAATAACAACTAAAAAAAACAATAGAGGGGCTCATCTGTACGCTGGAAGAAGCTTCTAGTTGAATCAGTGAACTAGATGATAGCACAGTGGAAGGCAAGATTTAATGTGTTCCATAGATTTGATTTGTTGACTTAGAGTGATGCTTACCTTAAACGTGTATAATGTTAGAATGTAGTGTTCCTTCAATAAAGTTTTAATTTAAAAAACTGCATGGAAGATAACAGTGAATGATTTTGCTGTAATGTATGTGTACATGTTGCAAGTTTCTTGGGACCTATTAAGAAAAACTGAAAAATTGTCATATAAGATGTGAACATTTTAATGGAAAAATGAAAAATTTCAGAGGTAGTTAAATGACTTTATTCTTCACTATTGGTATTGCTCCCTCAAACTCCATTGCAAAGGTAATTATAATACTTGAAGGAAAACAAAAGACTGTTTTTTAGCTTAATTATTTCAGTCAAATGTTGACAGCTGTAATTTTTATGACAGTTTTGTAAAATGTAAAATTCATGGATGTAAAATTGCTTCAAGTGAGTTACACTAGCCATTTTTTTATACTTAATAAGTTTATTAGGTAATTGCATTTGACTACTATGCTTTAATTGCTCTTTTGTCAAATTATAGTCTGTACATTCATTTCAGAAATACTGGCCAATTAATTATACCACCTTAAATACCTCTCTGCACTGGGAAGCTGATGATAAGTCAGTGATTGATTCCATTGGTTAATTTGCATCCACTACTGGCCTCCTGCACTCCATGTGTTAACCAGTACTCGTGGGCTATGATAGCATAGTAACTGCTTCCCCTCTGTGGCTCAGACAGCTAAAGTGCTGGCTATGAAAGGGGTGGCCAGGTTTGAGACCAGGGGTCACTGGTAGCAAAAACAAACAAAAGATAATACAGTTGGCCCTTGTTATTCTCATATTCCATATTTGCATGTGAACTTTGTGGCTTAGTTTATTTGTAACTCTCAAGTCAATATATTGCTTTTGTGATTATTCACTGACCATGAGGTAGTTTAAGTTGCCCCACTGAACCTTCCCAGCTAAGAGCAAAAGCCATTTTGTCTTGTTTCAGGTTCACACTGCAAGTGTATCCTGTTTGGGGTCCCTCTACTACCAGTGTTTTTGTTGTTGCTGTTGCATTTTTGTGCTTTTTGTTGTTTTTTTTTCTATGTTTAAAATGACCCCAAATAAAATGCTAAAGTGTGATCTATTGTTTCTCAGTGTGAAAAGCCTTAACAGAAGTTACTGTGTTAGATAAGCATCATTGAGGCATGAATCATAGTGCTGTTGGCTTGGAGTATGATGTTAATAAATCAAAAATATGAAATATGGTGTCTTTAAACAGAAATACATATAAGCTAAGATTATTTATTATTCATTTTATAAGGATATGTAACCAGAAATAACAGGAACCTGACCTTTGTTTTTCCTAGGAGCATTGTTTCCATATTTGTTAAATCAGTGTTTGTGGCAACTTTATAGAGCATAACTGCTATGAATAATGAGAACTGACTATATTTCCTGATAAATATTAAGGCTTTGATGTCAACCTGGTTTTAAGCTTTAAACATTTTAATTTGCATATTTGTGCTCTTTATCTTTAGGACTGGAGAGTAGTTGCCCAATCCATCTAGGTACAAAATGACCTTTTTAGTCTACTGCCCTAGTTGTGTGGCCTGATAGGACCTGATTGGGCAGGGAAGATATATAACTCTGGACAGGAGAAAGTCTTTGATTTTTAGGTAACACAAGTTTTGAAAAAAGGCCAGTATTTTATTGAACTGTATTTTAGCATTTTTTTAAACAAAAAATTCTCCAAAAGATGATTATATATTATTATCGCTGAGAAGTTGATTTAAATATTATTTAATGACTGGATAAAATAACAATTTAAGTCCACTATCTTCTGTAAAAATTGCATTATTTTAAGTATAAGTCTAATGTTTGACCTCATATCCTTTGTTTAAAAATGGCATACATTCCATATTTTAAAGCATTTTATTAAATCTGACATCAGAACTGTCCAAAGCTTTTTTCCTGGTTCTTTGCATTTAAAGAGTTGTCCTAAGTTTCCTTACATAATTTTCATAACTATCTTTATTACTACCAAGGTACTTGGATATTTGGTAGTTTTCAAGAATTTTGAAGCCATAGGAAAGATTTTCCTTCTAAGATTCATGGAACTGATAGTCACAAATCCTAAATTTGAACCCTTTTTCTACAGTCTTAGCTCTTAGTTAAAGCAAACTCATCTAATCTTGGATCTGTCACTCTTGTTAGTTTTTGGTTTTGTTTTTTCTAAAAGAGGGAGAGGAGAAAGATGCATTTTGAAGGGAGGAAAAGAAGAAGGAAGCACTTGTTTATTTATTTTTGATTGTTACTCCAGCCCTTAGGTCGAGAACCCAGATCCTTGGACTTTGCATGGTCTATGCCCCAGCCTCCTGCATGTGTGCCACGAGACCATACCAGATCTGTTACCCTTGACAGAGCAGAGAGAAGCCCTGGAAGTCAGCTCTAGTTTAGAAATTGCAGGAACTGGTCCCTGGGTGTGAATTTTAGAGAAGCCAAATGTTGAAGTGTATGAAGGCAAGGAATTGGATAGATGTCTTTAAGAAAATGGCCTGAAATAGCCTTGGAGAATAGCGGGATCAAGGAAAAGCATTGAAAAGCCTAGCTAAGGGAAGAAATTTGGGCATGTGGTCAGGTTTATAGGGAACAGCATGCATATCAGACATCGAAGTAGAGAAGTCCTTTTGACTATGGGTCTGACACTGGAAAGAAAGCTGGAAAGTTGACCATAATGGGGGTACAGAAAACATGTGAAGTGAGGGATTTGAGGGACATGTCCAGCTATTACAGAGGTCCTTCAGGTCAAAAACAATTGATAAAAAGTGGCAGCTCACAAAGGGACTAGCAGATAGTGGAAAGTAGTGAATGTGAGTTCCTTAACTTCCTTTTTTGTGTATTATTCTGTCCCTTGCTTCCCCTTAGCCTTGACTCTGTTGTTCAGTTTTCATTGTCTGCTTCCTGAGTTCACCAGACAGAAGTTTTACTTTGCTAAAGACAGTTGTGGGCATTTAACACATGCATTCCTATCCTGTTTATCCTTGTTAACTTACAGGCTCTCTGAGAGCAGGCATGTGTTCATTTGGGTGTCTTTATTTCATCAGTTAATTCTTAGAGCTTTGAACATAATAGATGCATGCTATTATACATACTCACTAAAATGAATTCGTTTCTGGCTGCCCATATGTTTGGTGTGTGTGCATCTTAGAGATCAGCTGTGGTTATATAAATATATTTTATATTGCCTCTTTTCCAGTCTCTCCCAGCAAAAAATACTCTTTCTTCCCTTTCCAAAAGCATGCTTAGAAATTTTGTAAGAATTTTTTCTCATAATAATTTGTATTTTTCAAATATTCTGCTTCGGGGCCAGTAAAATGAATTGGAACATTTAGAATTACAAACAGTTGAGAGGCACATCGTAAATCTGACCTTTCTTTTGTTTTCTTCTACAGGGCCTGCTCTCCTTTCTGAGTGCCCCGCTAGTAGGCGCTCTGTCTGATGTGTGGGGGAGGAAGCCCTTTCTCCTTGGCACCGTCTTCTTTACCTGCTTTCCAATCCCACTGATGAAAGTCAACACATGGTGAGTGTTGCTGCCCTCTGCCATCATGCATGACTGCTGTGGGTGAGATTTGAACACCCCTCTGTAGAGCACTCCCTACCCATTTCAAAGCACATTACTGAGTTTGCATTTGATCTCTTGGGCAATGCTGAGAGCCAATTTGGACAGTTGCCATCATACCCATTTTATAAACAGGGACGATGAAAACATTGCCAAATTAAGTCTTACGATGTTACTAGGTAAAGAAATAAAATAAGAACTATGTCTTAGGACATCTGCTACTTTTCTACAGGAGCTAACTACCCCTGTACTATCCACTGTGATTCAGTTGATTTTGTCAATGTGGTGTATTTGCTAATTGCTCTAGGGTACAAACAGAGTTTATAACATAATAGGTACGAGTCACCTCTAAGTATGCTGTGATAAGACAATTCTAAATTGTAATATAAATTTTAATTTTTAGGATAAATAGGGAGCAGATACTTATCATGTAATCACTGCCTATTTGTTATAAAAGATGAGTTGGAATTTGCACCAGAGCTGTAATCCAGAGGATGATGTTTTAGTCAAAATTTTAGTCACAATTGCTGAAATACTCTCCTAGGTGAAGAACATACTTAGAATGAAAGAGGCTTTTGTTGTTTTTTTAATGAAGTGAAGAGATTATCTTTTTGACTCATGGAAATATTCTCATTATCTGATGGAAATTTTATATCAATATTTGTCACATTCTAAATATATTGGCTACCCAGAATGGATGAGATTATTTTATTCCATTACAGAGTGGGCTCTTCTGTTTCATTTTCTACATATAGTGTCATATGTAAATAATTTTACATTTTCCCTTCCAATTTTTATTTTAAAATCAAGATTAGATGTCAAATTTTATTAAAAGATGTATTTTTCCATCAATGTAGATTATTTGATTTTTCTCCTTACATCTAATGTGATGAGTATGATGAATTAGCTGTTAATAGATTTTCTAATGTTTGAAAAATCCCTATATCTTGGAATAAACCCTACTTTTTCTGCAAAGTACTGCTTGCTAGAAATTTTGTCTTAGTTACATTTAATTTGGGGGGGTTATGTTTTCTAATTTTGTGTAGCCTTTTAAAATTCATTTGCTATATATGTCTTTTTCTTGACTAAAGCTAGTAAATTTAGAAAATTTTTGTTTCTCTTGTATGTTACCTTAAAACTATAACTTAATCTTCTGCTTATTCAATTTCATGTGTAGACAGTGTTTGTTACCTTTGAGCAATGCCAAATTTAGTATATTTCTACTTCTTCCTTCCTGTCTTGATTACAGTTTTATTAGTTGTCCTTTATATCTTTAAATATACTGTGTGTGTGTGTCTGTGTGTGTGTCTGTCTGTCTGTCTGTCTTGGCTTATAACCTTTATATAATAGATTTGGCCTCTGGTTATATATAAAAGTGTACATATACTACCTCCCCTGGGTAATTAAAATAATATTTTTACAGGTGGTATTTTGCAATGATTTCTGTATCTGGAGTCTTCTCTGTCACATTTTCTGTGATATTTGCTTATGTGGCTGATGTCACTCAGGAGCATGAACGAAGTACTGCTTATGGATGGGTAAGAAATAAATCATGTGTTTAACTGGAGAAATAATTAACATTCTATTAAAAATGCACTGGTAAGTGAGATTTAAAATAAGTGGTAAATATTGACATACGAGAAATAAATCAATTGAAATGAAACAGATTTATGAAAAGTTTATAAATAGCAAGATAGAAATTGCTAGTAATTTATTCTCTGATTTAGAATTGGAAGATTGACAGCAATGTGAGTTGTCAGTTCCAGAATTTTTGGAAAGTTGATTGATTGGATAAGTTTCTTGTTACTGATCTCTCAAAAGAATCCTAAGCAGGGACAGGTACTAAGATTGGAAGTCTGTGTAAACTTAGGTTACCAGAACCGCTGAGGGCAGGGTGGGAACAAAGGATAGAGGGTTTCAGTCAACGGTGGTGGTGGGTGTGGTGTGGTTTCATCTGTTTGATAAAGAGAGCCTGTGTTTCTAAAATATTTACAATGTTTTAAACCTGTGTTACCTCAACTAAGAAAGATAAAAATTATGCCAAAGGAAATGCATTGCATTATGCCTCAAGAGAAGCTGAATGAGTAAAGCAATAGATTTATTAAAAAATACAGTCTTGTGCACCTATTATGAATTGGAGAGATTTTAGAACTTCAGCCATGCTAACCTATTGTTTCTGTGTTGCTGGAATTTGTTTGGATAGTGATACTGTAGGAACAGAACTGCCTCCATTCATTCATCAAGTGCATGCTTAGCAAAAGTGATAGATAGGTTTGTGGATGATTGAGTGTTAGACTAGCATTTCCCACTTCCTTGGCCATGATCATGGTCTTGTTATGTAGGAGAAGAAACACCTGTAGAAGAAAGCAGGCTGAAGTGCATGGGTCAGACTTTCATGACTCCGAACTCTGCTCTCAAGTGATCAGAGGAAAGATGACCGTGAGCCTGTACGAGCATATGTTCTCTATGTAGATCTCTGGGGCCTGTAGGACTTTGTACTCTTCTCTCAACCTTCCCATGTTTGAAAATATTTAGAATAAGGTAGAAGGAAATTGATCTGGCTGGACTGTTGAGTTGTTTGGGGAAAACTGAATGCTAGAAACCCTGGTTACTTGTCTTCTATCCTGTTTTACTCTTTCTTTTATATCCTCCTGTCCTGAAAAGCAGTAAGTAATGACTCAATTTGAGTGCATAACTGTATGCATCAGTGAAAGCATGTAAGGCAGTTATTGCTGTTCCCCAGAACTCAATAGCTATTTCTACTTTGCTGATTTTAGACATCAGCCCCATTTCCCTCTAGCTGCCACCTGCTCTCTCTGCCCTCCCTTCTCCCCTCCTCTTGAATATTTCACACACTGAGGATAGAGAAGCTGGAAGGAAAGCTTCAAGAAGGTGCGGTGCCAAGAGCCGTGTTTACCATGACTGTGCAATTGTGCCTGTCTACATCACAGGAAACACCCTTGGTATGCATTCCCCCCCAATTTTATTAGACTTCTGCTGAAAGACATACAGAAAACTGCTGTACTGAGCTTTAAGGGAAGATTTGGAAGATAGTGTGATTGACCATGAGTCAGTGTCCCCCTCTAGCTTAGTTCTCATCTGTAAAATGGCGGTTGAGATAATGCCTCCTTAAGGGTATAAAAGGAAGTCACTTAGAGGGACATTTAAGACTGCCTGAAATTGACCAACCACTAAATTATTTGCACTGCATGTCAGATGTTAAGGTGACAGAACTAAAAAGGAAAAAGGCTTGCAGCCTACTGATCTTATAGATATAGGAGGGTTTATTATCAATTAGTTATAGAATGTGTCAGTGAAGTCTGATTGATATTCTGAGGAACTTTTGAGACCCACTGAAGAACAATACATAAAATATGTACAGTCTCCTTACCAAAACTCCTCCAGTAGACCAAGAAAAGTGGTCATTCTTTCAGGACACAGCAATGAATAGTCATTTAAATAAGTTAATACTCCTGGAGCACTATTGTGATAAGGTCATCTTTTATTCAATTGAGTGTTAAACATAAAAGGGATATAGATAAATATGCACGTCAGTAAGCAAGCAGGTTGCTTTAAGTTTTAAGAAAGAACATTTTTGCTTAGGATTTTATGGGGTCACAGATTCCAGAAGCTCATTCATTCAAATATTCAAAAAATACTTATTGAACATCAACTGTTGGATATAACTGATCAAGTAGAACACTTAGGAAACCATTACTGCCCCCACCTTCTGCTATTTAAAATTTGGTGACTAACTATTATTTTTTATTTCCATATTCCACATGATTAAAATGGCTCCTATAATACATTCACTGTTATTAGATAGTTTAATCAGAAGTTTTACCCACTAAATTCCTATTGCTTCTATCCATTGCTTTGTTTATGTATTATCATGTACACACACACACACACACACACACACACACACAATGGTTTTGTTTTACCTTTTGTGTCTTTTAAAAAAACGAATGTCCCGGGTGCTGTACCACTGTACCATGTAGGGATGAAGGGAGGAAGGCAGGGTCTGACAAGTGAACATAGTAGAAGGAGCTACAGAAGGAAATCATGACCACTGAAGACCTAACCAGATTGGACTATGTTAGAAGGAAGAGGTGGCCTGCTCTTTCTGAGCATCTGTTCTGCTGTACTCGGAAATGAAGTCAGTTACAAGATTTGAGGCTCCTCAGATACACGGACTCACAAATAATAATGCTTAGTTTTGCAAGACTTAAAAGAAAGATTTTTTTTTTCATTAAGGAGGATTTCTGCCTTTACTCCTTTCATGTTTTCTCCATGGTAATTTACAGATATTTAAATTATACCAGGAAATAGTGACAGCACTTATTTCTCAGGAATGTTGAGGGTGCATCACATGAATGGAAAGATAAATTTTAAAAGTTTACCATGAATTCAGGTGCATCATTTATTAATGAGCACCGTGCAAAAAGAATTAAGAGATCAGCTCTTCTTTATCTGTTCTTTATTTAAACATGGCTCTTTATGTACATGACTTCATTCTTAATGACCACTTTGATGATTTGTGGTATTTTTTTGTGGTTTCTTTTTCCACCTTTGCATGTGAAGTGTCTGTTGTGTCCTCTCAAAATTTTGGAGGTGCCTTTGTTAGATGGAAGTTACTTTCTATTCAAAATTTAGATATCAAATGTTTTCTTATATATTGAAGCATTACTGTGTAGATAAAGATTAGGTTCATTGTTTTGAATGATTTGAGTTATTGAACAAATTTTAGAAAATGTTGAGAAGAAAATTAGAAATGTCTTTTGACATTTAAAATACAAAATGAAATTTTTTCTGTGAATACTTCATGAGCATAAAATTTCATATACTAAGAACTCAGTGAAATTATATATAGAAGTTGAAACAGCAGTTAGAGGTCTGTACATTGGCATGCAGATTAGTTCACCAGAGGCATACATACTAATTAAGGTTCCTGGTTTGGGTCCAGGGAAGCAACCAAGATAAACCACTAAATAAAATAAAGTACTTCTTTATCCTCTCTCTTCCTGCCTGCCTTTTCACCTTCATACTCACTTTCATTCAAAAAAAAAAAAAAAGTCTGCATTGTAGTGGATATGATTAGCTTCAGAGATTGAGAAAGACCTTCTAGTTCTAGTTCTTGCTCAATACGTGAATTTGAGATATTTAACTTAATAATGATTTCTCATTTGCACATTACATGACAATACTTTCTGCCAATCTATATACAGTACAGTGAGGGTAAATATATTGGAGAATGCTTAAAATAATTGAAAATTAACCCATGAGGTCATTTATTTTATAAAACGAGACTTTTCATAGAATGAGATTTTGTCAAACCTGGGTCATCCAAACATCCTTCACTAAACTGAAGGACCCTGCAGAATGTTCCCCTTGTTTCTAGGGTCCATGCAGACATACTCCCCTAACACACGGGGAGTCTAGAGACTCTGCTTCCCTAGTAGCTGAAGCCCTGAGACATTTCCCTAGCACCTGGGGTCCTTGCACACATGCTCCCCTAGAATTTGGGGGTCCCTGCAGCCATGTTCCTCTCATACTTGGGGTGTGTGTAGATATGCCGCCTAGTACCTGGGGACCCTGCAGCTATACAGCCTACTGCCAGAGGACCCTACAGACATGCTCCCCTAGCACCAGGGGACTCAACAGAACAGAAATTCACTTCTAGCAGGTAAGGACACTTACATTACACTGTATAATGTGATCATGTCAATCTTTGATATCTTATAATGTGAAAGTCGGGAACCAGTATTCTTATTTATCCCATACATAATAGGTGCATGGTAGTTGTTGAACCAAGTATTTTAAGTACCCCAATTTTAATTTCTCCACATCCAGATTTTTTTTCACAGAAATGTTTTTGTTTAATTTTTTTGTATGTTTAGTATAATGCTATTTTCATGTATGCTGTATTTTTACACTCATTTGATATGGGTAATTGTGAAGGTCAGAAGTCATTTTTTATCCAGGAGTCATAATATTAAGGTAATTATTTCTGTGGTTTCATTAAAATAATATAATTTTTACCAACTTAAAAATATATTTTTTGTGTACATACATACACTAAATCCTGTTAAATATGCTAACTGCCTGTTAATGCTTCTGAACATTCATATTGCATCCAAAATAAAGGGAACAGTCTATGTGCTGTGAGGAAAGCAGCGTGTGGGTCCTCAGCTAGAATTAAGTTGTAGCATTGTGGGTTCTGGTATTCAGTGGAGGTCACAATGTTATGATGACAGAAGTCACAGTTCTGGGGTCTCTGGTTAAAAAACTTTCACGTCCCTCAACGGATTTGTTTTGGTTATATTATGTTGCTGTGAATAATTGCCTTTCTCTTTATAAGAATATCAGATTACTGCAATAAAATACTAAAACAAGTTTTTCAAAAAAGAGTATCAGAGCCCTCCCTTCAACCCCTTCTCCCTGTACCCCTCAGTGCTAATGAAGTGGTAATCAAATAATAAAATATAATGTGTAATAATAATGCTCTGATTTTGGAGAATGGATTCAAGCATAGTCCCTGAGTAGTTTGTGCATTTATCATCACCCCTACAAGGTATCCTTCTCACTTCCCATTCCACAATTAAAGAAGACTCTGAAGAATATAGTTTATGGGGAAGGTTTTCACAATGTTTATTTCTAATAATTTTTTTTTGTTTTTGAGGAAAGGTAGAAGCAGGAATGAAGATGAGTAGACAGGCAGGAGGAAGAGGAAGGAGAAGTTATTTTCTTCAGTTGCTTAGTATTGTTTTTTTCCCCCAGCCCAGTTCTTGAACTGGGGACCTTGGGTTATATGTGACTGCCCCCTGGTTTAACTTGCTAGGCCACCAGGAGGGCATGCCCATTATGTTTTACTTTTGTAGCTTTCTACAATATCTCCAATTAAGTTATAGTTTGTGAACACATTCTTAGAACAAAATTGCTTTCATTCTTAAAATGTATACAAAACATTTCTTTTGTCCTATTTAAAGCCAGAGAAAAATAGCTGCAGCTATATACCCTTGATATCCTGCGTGGGACTGTGTTTTCGGTAGTGTGACCAACAGCAGGCACAAACCCTCGTGTCTTCCACAGGTGTCAGCCACCTTTGCAGCCAGCCTGGTCAGCAGCCCTGCCATTGGCGCATACCTCTCAGCTGGTTATGGAGACAGCCTCGTTGTGCTGGTGGCCACATTGGTGGCTCTTTTAGACATGTGCTTCATCTTACTGGCTGTTCCAGAATCTTTGCCAGAGAAAATAAGACCACTCTCCTGGGGAGCTCAGATTTCTTGGAAAAAAGCAGATCCTTTTGCGGTAAATGAAAACGTGGAAAGATTTTTCTTTCCTATATGTCTTTGTAAGCCATTCAAGTAAAATAACCATTTCTGTAGCCTTAAGCGTCATCACACTTGTTGATCCCTTTCTTTCTCCAGTAAAAATAGAAAAAACTTAATTGCAAGTAAGGAACTGAGGTATTCTTCATAATAAGAAATTTGTAGAATTTGTACTTTTTAGGCATGGGGTTATCATAAGAGAAAAAATGTTTAATCTTGATGAGGATTTGAGAAGTTTGTTTTGTGTTTCTTCTTTTTAACCAAAAAAGGTAGCCATTTGAAGTGGTCGTTCTCATTTACTTAAATTCAGAAAGGATAAATGCATTTGACCTGATTAAAGTTGCTATTTTCTCATTTGTTAATGTAACATTCACTTTAACCAGAAGCTTTGAACTTGTATGTTGCTGATTGAATGAATGATTCTCTGTTTACTATGTATCTAGATATCTATATCCATCTATCTGTCTGTGGGGGGTGGTGGGGGGCGGGGAATCCCACTAACAATTAGAAAAGAATCTTATCTGGTTTAAAATTGTTTTTGAAGAAAATATGTACAGAAAAAAAACCCAGAGATTTTGCTTCTCATCTCCCAAGTTTACCTTTTAGGAAAAATGTCTAAGAAACTTTTCAATCAGTTGACTGGAAATTCTTTTCTAAAAAGTTCCTCCTTGTTTATATATTTTTATTTTTATTGTTGTTGTTGTTTGTACCTCGATGTCAGACAGTGCAAAGGTGTTTAAAGAGGGAAACCAGAAGTCACCCAGCAACTTGTCAGGTCTCCTATCTTCTTGTCCTGTAGTAATCAGATTACACACAGAAACTTTTTTTAAGTAAAACCACTGTAGCTTACTCTGCAAAAAGTTATTTCTGAGTCAGAGACTCTTGCGACAGACCTTTTGACTAGAGCCACTTATTTGTCTGATAGTTTTGCAGCAAATTGAATGTTGACATTTCAATGAGTATGAGTGAATTTACATGTTATGAAAACCTTGTATTGTTTGGGACTTAAAGGAATTATGAATTGAGGGGAGAGAAGAGATACTCTTAAAAGGGTCTGTTTCATGATGTGAACCAGCGTTGTTAACAAAGATAAGCAAGTTTTTTTGTTTTTTTTTAATGCTGTAATATTTGAAATGTGCTTCTGAAAATAGGCCAAGTAACTTTCCATAAAGAGATGATGATAGATCTTATATTAGGATTTACTTCCTCTGAAAGTCCATTCAGATCTTTTTATCCCTCTGAATAGAACAAAAGAAAATATTGGTACCATCAGTATCTATTTGCTTTTTATGTTAATCTTTTTCTTACTCCTAGTCACTGAAAAAAGTTGGAAAGGATTCTACTGTTTTACTAATCTGCATCACCGTGTTTCTTTCATACCTTCCTGAGGCTGGACAGTACTCAAGCTTTTTCCTCTATCTCGGCCAGGTAATAGTGGGCACCTCGTAGATCTTAACAAGAGGAAATCAGGGATCACAATCTGTCTAAAAGTTTTATATGGGGAACATTTTAAAATAAAGAATGTGAGAGCGTGCTTCTCGTAGTAAATGTAAATGCTGACATATAATTAGTGAACAGAAGACTTTAATGCAATGAAGTTTTAAAATAGAGTAAAATATTTACTGTGGAAAAGAATTCCTGGAGAATTACACAGAAAGAATTAATAGAAACAGAATTCATCATAATGTTTTCAAATAATTATTAAATGTCAGGAGAAATTAAGTTTATTTCAGAGGTGCCCTGTCTTCAGGAGGTCACAGTTCAGTACTGTCATAGACTTCAAAGCTGCACACAAGCAATCTTTTCTCTCCTCTGATTGTTTTTGCTTTAAAATTTTATACTCTAATTTGTCCTCTCAAATCGCAGTTGACTTAAGACAGTTTTGAAAGTTTCCTTTTGAACTGTTGATCCAGAACTCTGAGTTGCTGAGACCTAAGTTGCTTTACATTTCAGACCTGCTGAGGCCTTTTACTAATTTCACTGAAGACTTTTTCCTAATGATTTATTCCACTTTGGCAAAGCAGGCCTCCTAAGATAAATTGTAATTTTGGAGATATTTTTAAATGAGACTTGTTAAGCTTACCATTCTCATAGTTTTCCTGAGATTGTGTCATTAATAATATGTTGGCATATAAGTAAAACTTTTCCAAGCATTTCTATTTCTGTTTTGCTATTTTTTGGTGGGTGGATACTGGAGATTTACAGGGAAGAATGGTTAGATACTGTGTTTAATGTGGAAAATTATACATGTACTTAATAATTAAATTATGCATGTAATATAGGAAAATTAAGAAAGCCCAGGAAGAAAGTGAAAACTATCCCTTTACACAGATAGTAAACAGCTGTGAATATTTTCTTTTTCTGCCCTTTTTCTCTACAAATGTTTGTCACCACAAATTACAATACATCAGAATTTTTATTTTGTATTTTTTTCCTTTTAAGAAAGATTCACACACATACGTAGTTTAGTTAAAATTTTATTTAATGATATATAAATCCTGTATCTGATAAGGAATTTGTACCTAGTATATATGAAACTCTTAAAACTCAACAATAAAAATACAATTCAACTGAAAATATATACAAAGGATTTTGAATAGATGTTTCTCAAAGAAGATACACAGATGACCAATAAACTCATACGAGATGCTTGAACATCATTAGTTATCAAAGAAATGCAAATCAAGATAATAATCAAATTGTGCATCTTCTATTGTACAATTGCTAAGATGGCTATAATAAAATAAAATTTAAAACCACACACACAAATATGTGGTGAAATGAGAACCTTTATACAGGCCAGTGGGAATGTAAAATAGTATACTCAATGGGAAAAAGAGTCTGGCAGTTCCTCAAACTGTTCAACATAAAATTCCCAGCAAATCTATTCCTAGGTATATATCCAAGAAAAATGAAAATATGTGTCTACTCAGAAACTTTCACAAAAATCCTTCTTTACAACAGGCAAAAAATAGAAACCCAAAAGTCCATCCACTGATAAATGGATCTACAAATGTGGTACACAATGGAATACTATGATACAGTATTAAAGATCAGTGAATCACTGACAAATGCTACATCATTGGTGAAATTTGAAAACACGCTAAGTGAAAGAGGCCAAGACCACATATTGAATAATTCTGTTTATAAATGAAATGCCCAGAATACATAAACCCGTACAGACAGGAAACAGATTACTGACTTGATTACCATCAAGCTAGGGGAATGGAACACATGAGGAGACTTTCTAAAATTGATCATGGTGATACTTGCCCAATTCTGTAAATGTACTAAAAATATTGAATTGTATACTTTCATTGAGTGAATTGTATGATATTTCTGTCTCAATAAAGCTGTTTTAAACATATATTTTACAAATTTAGACTGGGAAATAATCCCTGAAGTCCACATTTTCTGGTTTACAACTTTTTTAATATAATTGATTAGAGTAACAGAATATTGTTAAAGTTAGCATCACTGAATTGAGAATCTAAAATCCTTGTTCTAAGCTCTTTTATCAGCTAAAGTTATTTTTCTGAATTTTAAATAATTTCAAGAGGGTAATAAAATAAGTTAACTTTTTAAAAATATATTTAAAATTTAAGGTTTTTAGGGATTTCAGAACTACTATTTAAGCATAACAGGCTTTGTCAGCCAATTTTGGCTGCTTGTTAGAATCACTAAGGGAGCTTTTTAAAATATGCCTACTGCTGGGTCATACCCTCAGAGAGTCTGAATTAATTGGTCTTATTCCCCTTCTCCCCTTCTCTACCACCCACATGATTTTAACGTTACAGCCAAAGTTGAGAAAGTTCCACCGACCTCACTTATGAGGAACTTTTGTATTGGTGGCAGCAAAGGTCAAATCATTTTCATGTTCTCTTGATACTTGGTAGCAATATATTTGTCTGTTGGGGATGGGGGATAGAAATAGGTAAATTTATACTGGAAAGTATTAAAACCTATCTTAATTTAAGTTGAACCTGCTAATAATGATTTCTTGTGTCAGATTTAGATATAAAATACTGGTTAGATAAGTTCAGTTTCCACCACTGCCTTAATTTACTGTTACAGGGTTTTATGGACTTTCCTCAACTATTTCATCCAGTGGCTTTCAATAGAACATAGCATTTCTTAATATTTTTGTAATGTCTTTATTACAAATGTGTTTGTGTTCCATTTCCAGGTCATAGGCTTTGGAGATGTTAAAATTGCAGCATTCATAGCTATGGTAGGAATTCTATCTATTGTGGCTCAGGTGAGTGTCATTTTACTAAGACTCTTTTTTTTAGACCTTTTTATTCTGAATAACTAGGTTATTTCAGAAGCTGCAAAAAAATGTTTGGAGATTTCCTGCACCCCTGTTCAATGCTCTTCTTCCCTGCCATGTTAGATCTGTGTATCTATGGTAGCATATCACCCAATGAAAGTGACATGGATGCAGTCCATGGAACCATTTCATTGTTTTTTAACCCCCAGTACCAGGTTTCAAACCGGGGCTTATAGACTTTACGTGGCCTGCACCTTAGCTGCCTAAACCACAGGAGTATACGTTTAGAACCATTCCATTTTTAATAGAATGTCGAAGTTGTTATTTAGGAGGAATTTAATTCAGCCTTTCATTATTTTTTTAGAAAACTTGTTATTATCTCTGCTAGGTCAGTTCAGCAAATAAAAATTTGCTTTTACAATGATTAACTCCAGATGTTGCAAAATTGACTTAATTGGAGAATGTCTCAATATTATTTTAATATTATAAAGTAAATAGAAGTTGGAAAGCAGAAATGAAAATCGGTGTTTCAATCTCTGCCATCCCCAGAACTGAAGAAATGTAAACCAGTGCTAGGAAATATGTAATGAATAAAGAGCATTAAACATTTCCCCATCTATTGTAAATATGGGACCACAAAAAGCAAGCATGTGTCCTTATGAGTTAACTCATTTAGGTGCACTTACTATACTGTGTGGCACTGCCTGAGACTGTTTCCCTGAAGCCTCCACCTTTAAAGCAAGATAACCTGTGGACACTCCTTTGCTAAAATTCTCTTGCTCCAGGAGAAATTTGAAAGCTGCAAAACTGTGTTGTCCATATATTAGAATTGGCAAGGCTCACAGGAATGCGTCAAGGAAAGGCCTTTTATTTTTTGTTGTTTTTGAACCGTATCGGTAAACATAAATTGTTAAACTTTCTAGTTTAAAGCTGATGGTTTTGATTTGATTTTTATTACTAAAAACCGGTTACTCAGTTAACCAAGATTCATCTACCCTATGCCTTACAGGCTATCTCAGATAGTTTTTCAGCAGGGTATATATTTTTAAGATCAAATTTATATTAGTCCAACTCTGTAAGACAATTATTAACTTTGGACAAAACCCACATTTCCTGTAAATGTTCAACAGCATTTGTTGTTCGCTGGTAATGAAGTGTTGACATTTCTCCAAAGAGACTGAGGCATGTCCCTCTCAATCACAATAACTGGTGAAGGTTCATGATGACCTTTTGGAGGTACTAACAAAGTATCAGATAAATAGGCTTCTAGGGAGGAGCTTCCTCACTGCTACTTGGTCTCCAGGGGGTCAAATCAGGCACTGGGTCATCAAGAATGACCTTCTTCACAGATCTTTCATCAGATCCCTGTGTGCACATGGTTTCTCAGGTTTTTCTTCTTTGCTTTGCAGACAGTCTTTCTTAGCATCTTAATGAGATCGTTAGGAAATAAGAATACTGTTCTCCTTGGCTTGGGCTTCCAGATGTTCCAGTTAGCCTGGTATGGCTTTGGATCTCAGGCCTGGTAAGCTTCTCCTGTGGGCTCACCCCGACTTTAGAGGAGTTCACATTAGCTTTGTTTGATGTGAAGAAAACAAGGATCATTTTAGTGTATTCAGCGTTTCAAAATGCTTCAGATTTATTTTGGGGAAGTATGAAATTTAGGTGGCTTAGGGTTATTTGTTTAGATTGCCTTCACCTTATTGGGCTTTCAACGACTTATTATGTAATTGAATGTGCATGCCTGCACCCCAAAGGCCTCTGTAGAGTTTTGTGTTTACTTTTACATTTATCAGTTTCTAGGGAATCCATGTATAGCCAAAAACGGTGGAGGGATGGGAGGACGGAAAAATAGCTGATTAGGGCAGGACTCACTTTCCTAATCAGCTAAATGAATAAGGAGCGGTATATGCCTTTATAGCTTCAAGCATTGAGTTAGATGAGCACTAAGATCACTTCCAAAATCCCATGTTCCCTGAGACAGTTTTTATTGCTGGCCTGTGAGAGTCCCATCACCAGGAAGGAAGGTCAAAAAGCCCTGTGGAGTGAGAAGAAATGCCAAAATTCTTCTCTCCATTTTAAATATTAGAGTTGTTCTCCTCCTCCATACGTAAATGCATGGGGTAACTTAGAGAAACTGGGAAACCTTTATGGTTTCCTCTATGGTTGTCTCTTCATATTCTTTAAAATTCTAGTCCAGGGGCTGGTTCCATTAAATTCATGGAGGCCTCATTTTCCTCATACCCACATTTGACACTGACACACGTAAGCTCCTTGTGCTGAAAAATAGTATAGAAGTCTACAGGAAGCAGTCTGCAGTGTGTTATCCTGAGCTGCAGGTCTCTTTTGAGGACACAGGACACCAGTTTAGGTCCAGCCAAACTCAGCTACTAGAGGGCGGTATGAGGGAAGCCTTTATGCAAGAAACAAATTTCTTTAAATTTCTGTGAACTTAAATCTAAAGATGGTAATAGAGGAACCAGGAATAACAGAGTTTCAAAGAGGAAAGATAAAGAAATACCACTTTCCCAACCTGTAAAGTGATGAACATTAACAGTGTGATGTATAAACTTTGGTTTAAAGGGTGAGGGAGAGGCCACTAATTAAATTAGAGACCATTTAATCCCCAGGCTCTTAGACTAAAATCATGCCCAAGTTCAAACAACAAAGAAGAAAGCTAAAAGCCGAACAATTATTTTTTTTTAAAAAAGAAGTCACTCTCAGTCCAAGCTAATTATACCTCTTTCTCCACCACCCTCACCAGACACAGTGCTTATTTCTTCAGTAGGTACACACCTTAGCAGAAGTTAGCTAAGATAACCCTGGAATTTCCCAGTATGAAAGATGTAGTAAAACTTTGGACAAATAGTGTGGTCTCTATACAAGTGGTACCAGAACTGCATAACCCAGATGCCATCTCATTTCTACTATCAAGAAATTCAGTCTTAAAACAGTTTTGCATTTTGGAAAGTGAATTATGCAAGCTCCGGGAAACCCTGAATACCATCTAGAAAATTCTTCCTGTTCAAACTGTGATCAAACATGTCACACAAGAGATAAACTTACAGATGTATCTGCCTGTACTATAACCACCCCTGGAGAATCCCGAATGTAGTTCCTCCCACGTTGCCATAGCCAGTCAGCCATCTTCCTCCACCTCCACCTTTGCCTCCCTCTCTACCACCAGTTGCACCTTTGCTGATCTACCAAAGCACTTGAGTCTGGAGAAGAAAAAAATATATATAAATATATGTATGTATGTTATGTACATGTACATATATATATGGACCCATGCACGTAACAGTTAAAGATACACTGACTGAAATTAATGACGCCAGAGTTTAATGACAAGAACAAGCTTGTACCATCACTGAAGTCACGGAATCCACTAGTGACTGTCTCAGACCTGCATAGTGTTACACTGAAACCCTGTTCAAAGTATGACCATCTTGAGTTACAAATGTCTTAATTACTCCTAGTAAAAGCCAGATAGAGCTGCAGAAACAACTTAGAAAAGTCATTGTAGAAAGGAGCCCAGGTGGAACCCCACTTATCAATAAAGGAAATACGAAAACAGGAACTGAACTGACCTGTAATGACTTGTGCCTTGAAAAGAAAATTTCAGTGAGTACTATGAAGGAAAGGAGCAAGGTTCTGTGGGAACCCGTAGAGGAACTTGATCTAGCCTAGATGATCAAGGAAGAATTCCCTTAGGAAAGACAAGCTGACTCATCCTAGAAGTTCAAGTCAAACTCTGTCACTTTCTGCAAGTAGTTTTGATGAACAAAACTGATGTTAACTCTGCTGACTCCATCTGATGATACATTCAATATACACAAAAAATCGTACCAATCCTTTAAAAAAAAAATGTAGTCGTGTATGCATACAGAATTATACTAACACATAATCCTGTTGAACAATTAAAGCATGTATGGAACCCATACATACTGTGCTTTAAAGTCTATTTAGTTGTTTTAAAATAAACAACTTTGGATTAAAAAAAAATCCATTTTTAAAGAGGGGGAAATTAACACAAGAAAACAAAGCATTTGTGCTTTTGTACTGAGCAACAAGATTTTGGAGGTTGGCCTGCCACCTGACCATCACCTGTCCTGTCATTGCAGGATGATGTGGGCAGCAGGGACTGTGGCTGCCATGTCAAGCATCACATTTCCAGCAGTCAGTGCCCTTGTCTCCCGGAATGCCGAGTCAGACCAGCAAGGTGAGGTCCCTGTCTTCTCACTGTTTCCTCCTTAGCTGAGATGTACCTGCTAGAAGCATAAGGACCTCTGAGCCTCAGCAGAGGCTCCGTTTCAATGGAGCAGGAGGTGATAGCCATCTGGGCCCTTCTGAACAACCATATTTATTTACTTTGCCAAATAGAAAAGTTACGTTTTCCTTTCTGCTTTGATCTTACATTTTTAAATTTTGCAGTTCAGAATACTAAGAACTGGAAATAAAACTGTCCATTTTCTATGTTCAGTTTTGAATCCTCTTTTATGTGTTATCAGAATTAACTACAGTCACATTTTGATATGCAAGTTAGTCAAGCAATGAGTTAATCACCAAAATTTATTTAATTTGGAATCAGGATCCATCAACTTAATTGGTGAGTATGTGTTTGCTATAGCAGCTTAAATTTAGAAAACGATTCTTTGAGAGGATAAAGAAAATATAAACCTGTATAGTTGCTGATAATTAGATGCAGAGTGAGAGACAAAATAAGACTAGAGAATGATACTCTATAGCCTATAGAGTCTAACTTTGTCTTTTTTGTACTCCTGGTTTTCTTATCTGCCAGTTTCCACTGCCAGAATTAACCCTTTTCCTTCTCTGATCTCTTTATGGCTCACTTTATCATAGCCAGGAAACAGTTTCAGAAAGAAAAAATGTAAATGCCTAAGAGCCCTTGAGAAACATAAAAATCTCCATCAGAAAATAGCAGTCTTTTGTTTCACTTATTTTTCTACATCATTAATATGTCATCTTGCTCATAACAATTTTTAAGTAATGCCACTTGAGGACCACAGATTCTCTATGTCACCTTGATTGTGCTCACTCAGCTAACTGTGTCCTTGGAGAGGTATTGTATCTAAAGTGAATGTGGGAACAAATTTGTAGCAAGGACACTGCCTTGACCTCTCAATTGATACTGTCCTATCTTTCAGGGCATGAATTTTCTTGGATTCTGTGTATTACTATACACTTCTGTGTATAATAGAGGTATTTCTAAATGTTAGCACAAAATTATTAGAACACATTTTAGATTAAATTATATTTGATCATTTTTGACTTACAGAAACATTCATTTCAAGATGCAAGCTAATTTTTCACCTGCCATATTAAACACCAGAGATATTTAGAAGTTGGCACTTGTGCGAGACACACCTGGAATATGGCATGGTGAGGGACACAGGATCAGGACTACTATGAACACAGTTGCTGCAAGAGTCAAAGGGCAGATTTTTATGTAAAAGCACCACTAAATGAATAAAGAAAAAAAAAAAGAAAAATCTCAAGCTACAGAAAATGGTAATTCCCTATAATGGAGACTATACATTTTATCATTACCCAGTTACAGGAAGATCGAGCTTCATGGGGGAATTCAGTCCCAAAAGGATTTCAGGGACAAAACTGCCATTTTAGGAAACAGGTCAGCATTAAAAGGACATGGCAGTGTTCTCTAAATGAAAGTGTGATGGTCAGGTCTCTAGTCTACTTTTCTTCAACATGGACTGCGTACTCTCCACAGGTTCAGTTTATGGTTTGTAAGAAAATACTGTGACATCTCACATCTTGAGATGCTTTTCTGAGAAGACTCACTCCCTTCTCTCTTCTAATTTAGGAGTTACTCAGGGGATCATAACTGGAATAAGAGGACTGTGTAATGGCTTGGGGCCAGCTCTGTATGGTTTCATATTCTACATGTTCCATGTTGAACTGACGGAGTTGAGACCAGAATTAAATTCTAACAATGTGGACATACAGGTAATTTGGTGATGAATCTAATCTATAACAACTGTTTCTGATTATTGTAAAATATTTGACCTAATTTGAAGAGTGTTCTTACTTGTATAATATGACCATTGTATTTGACAATATGTGTTGTGTTCAGTGCTTCCTGAGGTTTGGGGCGTGAGGTAGCCATTTCGGTCATTTAATATCATACAGAATATTTTGAAACTATTCAGGTTCTGTTTTTGCCTATACAGTTGCTGTGATTAGAATATTGGTAAAGCCCAGGTCAAGTAAAATATTAAGTGACCTGAAATTCCAACTAGAAGTGGCGCTAACATGCTTTTTCTACTGTTTTCTTCACATTTGTACCCTCCTTCCTCGAAATGATACTTAGTGTACATTTCTGTACAAAACATCAATTAATATTCAGGTACAGAATGCCTGATCTGAGGTCACAGAATAAAATGAAAGAGAAACAACTGTCACGACAGGTTGGTTAAGTGGTTGAGAAGTGGTACAGAAAGCAGTGATTGCCTGCCCTCTGCCGAATTCCAAATCCCAGAGTGTTAGACTTCATGTGGCCGCTTGATGAAACATTTGCTGATGAGATGTTTCAGTCTTCAGTGGTATGTTTGTTTTGGGGTTATCTGGGACTAATTTTAGATTGTAAAGACTAACCAAAATCTTTATCTCCCATTTTGTTTACCACACTCCATTAGGGTGCCATCATTCCAGGCCCGCCATTTTTATTTGGGGCGTGCATCGTTCTTCTGTCTTTCCTGGTTGCCTTATTCATCCCTGAACACAGTAAAAGCAGTGGAATTCAAAAACCTAGCAACAGCATTAGCGGTAGCCTGACCAACACTCCGGCCCGGGGCAATGACGAAGACGTTGAGCCACTGCTTCAGGATAACAGTGTCTGGGAGCTTTCTGTAGAAGAACCTGGGAATCAGTGCACTGAGCTATAGACTGCAGAAAGAAGGCTCTGCAAAATTCATGTCACATAAAGACTTCATGGTGCTGGATGGGAGATGCTGGTGGTACTTTTCAAGCCAAGTTTAAGGAGTGACCCTCTACCCCTTCTCTTCGCTCCTCTCCTCCTGTTTTTTTCTAATTTTCTTTCCATTTAGTCATTAGAACAAGTTAAGATTTGAAATACTTTTCTGCAAATAATAGAAAACTCTCAAAGTTATTTGAAATCCCAGCTTTGAAGCTCAAAAAGTCATATCACTGTAGAAAGGGTGACTTTCCTTTAATAACTCCAAAGTGAGAGTGACAAGAGTCTTTCCCTGTTCTAGTCAGTAAAAGGTGCAGGATTGTAGTGGGATGGCCATCTGACAAGTTTGAAGTAAGATTCCCTTCTTACTTCCTGTTTCTCTGAGCTGTGCCCACTTAGCTCACAGGTGTTTATATCCATTCACTCTATATCAGGGATTTATTGCTTTTGTTCAAAGGTCAAATATAGTCCTAGTCTAAGTCTTCATTCCTGCCCTCTTCCTATTCTTGGCTGGAATGAAATTCAGCATTATATGTTAATAATACTGGTCAATAATAAACTTCTACCAAATGAAGAAATTTTTCTTTAAGTTTAAATCATACAGCAACTCAGATTCCTGCACTGGTGGCAACATAGAAATTAAGGGTATTTTTAAGATTTTCAGCCATGTGAACATTCCTAAGTGAGAATGAGCATCAATAACTGGGTAACAATGGAATTTATGTCCAAGTTTAGACTCCCATGATGCATTCTTACTATTTGCTCCTTTCCACAACTCTGTCCCATTTCTTGTTTTCTCATCCATCACATTCCTGCCTTAACTGCTCTTTAGTGTGCATTTGTTTTTAGTCGATCTTTATTTCCATCTGTTTACCTGACTCGTGAGTCTCATGCACATCAAAGTCCCTTCTAAAATGTGATGGGTAAGAAAGCTCAGTTTCACAATAAGTGTCTTGCTAATTTTTCAAGATATTTTATGGACAAAGAAAACTTTACAGATTTATATGTATTTTGCTGCACCAGTAAATGGACCATTAACTAAGACCCACCCTTAACAGAGCACTCCATTGAAAGTTTTATAGGTATGAAATATATGTAGATATTTATAAGGAGTTTTAAATTTTTTTGATGGGGTGCTGTGTAAATCATGTATTTATAAATGTAATGAAGGTGTTGAAGGAACAAAAATATATGCAACTTTTATAAAGGATTGTGTACTGACTGAATACATTAAAAAGAAAAATATATATTTTGAAATCTGTTCTGCTATGAACAGCAATAACATATCTTTCTACTGTGCTGTGGGTTTTTAAGTTAAGATTCCTAATGCATAATAATAAATTTGCAATGGATACTTTATGTCATTTATGTTTCTTTAGAGCAAATTGTACCATTGATCATATGAGTTTTCTTGGGTGTCTTTCAACTAAAGTTATTAATCCTTAAGGTAATGTAAAAGATAAATGTTTTCAAAAAAAGTTTAGCTTCCTTCAAAAATAGGTTAGAACTTTTTAAGCAGAGCTGCATTTATTTGTTCACCAATACTCATAATAGATTATTCACAATAGCCAAAAAGGTGAAAGACACCCAACTGTTTATTGTTGGATGAATGGATGAATAAGAGATGGTATGTACAGTTGACTCTCCACATATGCAGATTCTGCATCCAAGGATTCAATTAGCCGTGAATTTAAAGTAAATACAATGTCATTAAGCCTACTTTGGTTTCCTCTGTTCTGAACATGTACACTTCTTTTTCTAGTTATTCCCTAAACAGTACTATATCAAAACCATATCTAGCATTTGCATTGTATTAGGTGTGATATGTAATCTAGAGATTAAAGTATATGGAAGGATATACATAGTTTATTTGCAGGTAATGTGCCACTTGGGATGTGAGCATCCAAGAATTTTGTTCTCAGGAATCCAGGAACCTATTCTGCATTATACTAAGGAACAACTGTACATAGAATATTTAGTCTTAGAAAGGAAGGGAATTCTGACACATGCTACAACACGGATGAATACTAACATGATAAGTTAGATGTTCTCAGCTATAGTCATGAAGGATATTGGTCTTGCCTTAAATTAGAATCAAGGTTATGTTGACCTCATGGAATGAGTTGGGAAATGTTCTCTCTTTTTTGGAAGTTTAAAGATTGGTGTTGCCACTTTTTCAACCCTTTCACATACAACTATTGTTAAGGTGTCCCTCATCAATTATTTAAACACTGAATTTACTATAAAGAATTGTTGTAGAGATCATTCCAAGATGGTGGACTGTTATTTTCAAGTTTACCTCTTCCCCAGAGACAACAGAATTATACCCGTTTACTAATTCTAGCCTTGAATGGGGGCCAGCATCTTTACAAAGAGCAGAGACTTGTGTAGGAGAATCTGATAAATCTTGGTGAAAATGCTACCCTATACCAAGACCCTGGGGTCCATTAAGAAGGACCAGTGATACAGACCCTCTTCCCTGGGCTGAGGGACTTGCCCAAATAAGAGGGGCTTGTCTTTGGAAAACAATAGGCTTCTGGGGACCAAAGAATGTAGGACAGAGCTAATAGATGAAATATTCACAAGCCTGTCAAGTTTAATTTTTTGAATAAAAAAGTTCGGCATGGGAAATAACAGCATAGCCTCCACATATACTGAAGCTGCTGCATGTCCTCTTGAATTGCTCTTTTGTCTTTGCCATTGGAAGCCACTTGTGATCTTGTAGCAAGACCCCAAAGGCAAAATACCCGGAATCCTCCACCATTAACACTCTTTTGGTACCAGGTTGTGCTTGTATTTATGGTTCTCCTGGCTGCCAGAGCAGCAATCACCCGGGTTGGGGATAGGTGACCAGATTTGCAACACATCTCCCCACTTTCTTTACAAAAAGCTAAATGAATTCCTGCAAGTGAGATCCCAAAGCTCAGGAAGGTTCCTTAGAGAGGATCCAGAAAAAAGCAGGCTCACACTCACCTAGTGCTGCTGATAAACAGCTTTGCATATCTGCCTGGTAGATTCCATCCCCAGATGCCCCAGTCTTGTATGCCATTCCCTATTAGGGTTGCTGCCCATCTAAAGGACTAAGACGTGTACGCGGAGTGTGCTTTGTGATCCCTGGGAGATATCCAGCTTCCTCTCATTGGTGATCTAAGGACTTTTTTGCCTGCTTGTGGCCTGGGCCTACACCTCATGAGTCTCCTTGTGCTGTGCTTTTCATACCTCTGACTTTGAGGGGAACCTCTGCGTTCAATACTCAGACTTCTCCCTTGGAGGCAGAACTCATCTCTAAGACCTTACCAGTGTTGATTTGAGAGCTTGCTGCATCCATTCTGACTCAAATCATAAAACACTAGAAAGCCCAGCATTCCAGACAATACACCAGGCCTATGCTCTGCAACCTGGTAACACAAGGCCATTATATCAGTTCGGGGAGGAAGAGTTGTCTAATGTAACACTTATAAATACAAATGCCAAGAATAATGTGAACAGTGAAATAGACACCAAATGATGGACCAAAACAAAATCCAAGGGAATAATCTGATGCAAAAGAAGTAAACTACATGAAGGTTTTAAGGCATCCAGTTTTAATGATACTGGAACCAGGAAAACTGGAAAAATTAAAAACTACAATAAAAATAGAAAATATGAGGCATTTCCAAAAAAATCATAGAAGCAAAACACTATACATGAGTTCAACAGTAGACTGGAAGAAGCTTCTAACTGAACCAGTGAGGTAGAAGACTAGGCAGAGGAATGTCCCCAAGCAGACCAGCAGAGAAAGAAAAGGCATATGGGTGGGGGAGGGGCAGGGGAGCATGTGAGTCTTAAGGAATAAGATCAAGAGACATTTGCATTCTAGGGGTACCAAAAGGAGAAAAGAAAGGGATAGGAACTTTATTTGAAGAACCCAAACATGGGGAAGCTCAAAGGGTTCCCAACGAAACCCAAACCTACACCAAGATAACACTGTTATTTAAATGACAAAAATAGAATAAAAAACTGCCAAGGAAAAGCATACAACGGCAACCCCTTGAGACTGAATTTCTCAGTAGAAACTTTACAGACCAAAGTGAATGACATGATATATTCAAAGTGCTGGGGGAAAAGTGGGGATGTTCAGCATACTCTACCTTGTTTGGTTATCACTTAGAATTGAAGGACTTATAACAACCTTTCAAAGAGAATTACTCACATTAAACCAGCCTTATAAAAAAAATAATCTATAAAATGAAAACCCCCCCTTAAAAACAGCAATATCCCAAAAATATAAAATGCGGGGAGGAGGGAAATAATAATGTGAACTATTAGAATGAGCTCAAGACTAACTTCCTTTCAAGGTAAAATATAAACACAGAAGCTAATATGTAAACTCCAGGGTAACCTCAAAACATAAACCCATGGGGGGGGAGGGGGAAACGACAAGAAAATGAAAAGGGAAATCTAGCACAAAACAAAACATTTTCAAGGCACTGAAGTATAAGAACTGTACAGTGACAAATACAATAATGCCCATAAAACAGCAAAATGACAATAGATGTTATGTATCAGAAATCACCCTAATGTTGATGGTTGAACTCATCAATCTAAAGGCATAGAGTGACCAAATGGATTGAAAAAAATAATAATTTTTGGCTGCACATAGGAAACCCATCAAAGTTCTAAAGTCAAACAGGCTCTAAGTCAATGGTAAGAAGGCAATCCTACAATCAAATGATAAAGGGACGGTCATATCAAATAAAGACCTCTGACTAAAGAGAATAACAAAAAAGCAGGATGAACATTAAATAATGATTAAAGATCAAGTCAGCAATAAGATAATACTCACTAATATATGCACCAAACGAAGGAGCATCAAAATATATAAAGAACTAACAAAACTAAAGACGGCACCAACATCAATACAATAACAGTAGACTTCAACACCCCACTTAAAACAATGGACAGATCAACCAGGAAGAAAATTACAAGGAAACAGCCTAAAATTACAAATCAGATGAGTTTAAATACATTTACTTAGCAATCCAACAACTGCAGAGTTCACATTTTTCTCAATCGTTCATGGAATATTCTCAAGGACGGACCATAAGATGAGAAGCAAAGTGTTAATTTACAAAGATTGAAATCATACTAAGTATCTTCTCCAATCACATTGGCATAAAACTAGATGTCAACCACAAAAAGAAGGCTGGAAAATTCCAAAATATGTAGAGTCTAAAACAACATGATTCTGAATGATATTTGAGTAAAAGAGAAAAAGGAGAAATTAAAAGTTGCTTGAAGTCAAATGAGAATTAAGACCTAAGTTTTCAAAACTTACAGGATGCAGCAAAAGCAGTACTAACAGAGAAGTTTATAGCCATTCAAGCCTACCTCAAGAAACAAGGAAAATCACAAATAAACAACCTATCCCTACACTTAAAGCAAATAGAAAATAGAGCAATCAAAAGTCAGTAAAAAGGAGGAAATAAAAATGAGCAGAAATAAATGAAATAGAAGCCAAAAAGACTAGAAGATGACACTAACACATTGTAAAAACAAAAATGCAAAGATAGTCCATGCTCATGACTGGAAATTTAAAATGTTAAAAATGGACCTCCTACCTAAAGCAATATACAGATTTAATGAAATTACAATCTAAATCCCCATCAAAGTCCACTGGTATCTTTCAAGAATAGAACAAAATTTTTCAAATTTTTATGGGCTCACAAAAGACCTGAATAGCCAAAGCAATTACGAAAAAAATAAAAAATTTAAAAAAGACAAAGGTGGAGGTAACACATTCTCAAATTTTAAACTACACTACAAAAAATTGTTATCAAAACTGTATGTTACTGGAATAAAACAGATACACACATCAGTAGAATATAATTAAATCACCAGAAATAGATTCACACATATACGGTTAGTAACTCATGACAAAGAAGCCTAGAAAGTACAATAGGGAAGTATTTTTAAGAGATGCAAATGAATACATCCGTATTTCTAACACCATACACAAAAATTAAAGTGGATTGGAGACTTGGATTTTAGAGCATGAAACATAAAATACTTAAAAAAAAAAAAAAAAAAAAAACAGGTTTCAGGTTTTATGTCTTTAATCCATTTTCAGTTAATTTTCATATATGACACTAATGAGTAATCTATCTTCATTATTTTGCAGGCAAGTGTTCAATTTTTCCAGTACCATTTATTGAATATATTTCCTTTCATTGTATTCCCTTGACTTCTTTTTTTGTAAATTAACTGCTCATATAAATTCAGTTTTATTTCTGGGCTGTCAATTTTATTCCACTGGTCTTCATGCCTGTTTTTGTTGCCATACCATATTCTTTTGATGACAATCAATCACTCTGAAATATACTTTGAAGTCAGGGATTGTTATTCCTCTACTATTCTTTTTTTGCTGAAGATAACTTTGGATAATTGAGGTTTTCTGTGGTTCCATACAAAGTTCACTATTTTTTCTACAATTTCCTTGAAAAAATGGACCTGGAATTTTTATAGGAATTCCATTAAATCTGTATATTGCTTCGGTTAGATTAGCCATGTTAATTTTTTCAGTCCATGAGCACAGGTTATTTTTCCATCTCTATGTCTTCTGTTTCTGTGTAAGTTTAAATGTATAGGTCTTTTACTTCCTTTTTAAAGTTTATTCACTTTTATTTTATATTTTTGGTGCTACTGTGAGTGGGAATTCTTTCTTAATTTCCTCTAATTCATTGTTTGTATTTAGAAATGCTACTGATTTTGTGTATCAATTTTATATTTTGACACTTCATGTATTCATTTATTATTTTTAGCCATTTTCAGTGGAGTTATTAGGATTTTCTAGGTGTAATAACATTATTTGCAAATAATGGTCATTTCATTTATTTTCCAGTTTGGGTTCCTTTAAAGTCCTTTTATTGCCTATTGCTATGGATAGAACTTCCAGAACTATGTTAAAAGAGTGAGACTGTGCATCCATCTGTTGTGCCAGTTTATGGGAATATGAGTTATTTTCCAGTGAATATGCTGTTAGATGTGGATTTTTCATATATGGTTTTTATTTTGTTGTAATATGTGCCATCTATTAATATTTTGGGTGAGGGTTTTCTTTTTTATCATGAATGAATATTGAATCTTGTCAAATGCTTTTTCGGCTTCTATTTATGGATCTGATCACTTTTGTTTCTCCCTTTGTTGATGTGGTGTACTATATTGACTTGTATATGTTGAACCATCCTTGTATCCCTGGATAAATCCTACTTGCTTATGATGTATAATTTTTTCACATGTTGTTTAATTCAGCTTGCCAAATTTTTGCAAAGGATTTTTGCATCTGTTCTTCAGTGATATCAGTCTGTAATACTTTTGTTGACCTTGACTGTTGATTGTTGTTCTTGACTGAATTTGGTATCAGAGTAATGTTATCTTCGTGTAAGGACAGTAATTAGCACTTCTTTTCATGTTTGGTAGTATTCACTAGTGAAATTATTTGGCCCTGTGTTCTTGTTTTGGGGGAGACTTTATTACTGCCGCAATTTCTGCACTTGTGTTTGATTTATTCAAGTTACCTATGTCATTCTGATTCTGTTTTGGAGGGTCATAGGATTCTAGGAAGCTGTTCGTTTCTTCGATATTAACAAATATATGTTCACATATAGGTACTTTTAATTGTCTTTTATTCTTTACTTTTCTGAAATGTCTGTTGTAATCTCACTTCTTTTATTTTTGATTCTTGTTGTTAGAGTTTTCTCTCTTTTTCTTTTTTCCTTTGGGAGTCTGGCTACATGTCTATAAATTTTGTTTATTTTTAGAAGACCCAGATCTCAGTTTCACTGACCTTTTGAATGGTCTTGTTTATTTAGTTTTTTTCTGCTTTAACTTTTATCATTCCTTTTTTCTGATTTTTGGTCTTGGTTGTTCCTTTTTTTCTAGTTTTTTTCAGATGTATAGATAGATATTTAACTTGAGCGTTTCTTATGTTTTTATGTGCACTGTATTGCTGTGCACTGTATTGCTGTGCACTCTCCACATCCCACGTGTTCTGGTAGCTTCTCTTTTCATTTTTGTTTGTTTCAAGATTATTTTTAATTCCATTTTCTATTTCCTCGTGGATCAAGTAATTATTAAGATCCATGTTGCTTAATCTCCAAATCTTCTTTATTCTTCCAATTTTGTTTTTCTCAGTTCATTTCTTGCTCCATAACCTTGTGGCTGGAGAAAATGCTTTCTGTAATTTCCACCTTGTTAAATTGACTGAGACTTGTTTGTGTCCAAGGGTATGGTCTATCCTTGACAACATTCCAAGGGAACTGCAAAGACTGTATAATATTTTTGTATAATCTGTATGTGTCTGTGAAATCCATATGTTCTATTGTTTTATTTAGGGTCTTTCTTTTTTTATTTTCTGCATGGATAATCTATTGTTTTAAACAGAATATTACAGTACTATCGTGTTGTTTTCAATATTACCCTTTAGGTGTGTCAGTGTTTTATGTCTTTAAGGTGTTCCAGTTGTGTGCATACATATCGACAGTTATTTCTTCTTGATGGATTACCCCTTTTGGTTATAATATATTGTCACCTTGCAGTGTATGCAAGGTGGTAGTTTATTTTGTCTCATATTAGTATTACTGTTGCTGATTTCTGTCATATTTCTTGCTTTGATATATTTTCCATAGCCCTTTCTTTCAACTTATGTTTGTCTTTGGATTTGATGTTTTTGTAGGCATAATATTGAAAGTTCCTAGTTTTTGATCCATCCAGCCACCTGTGTTTTTTGATTGGTGAGTTCAGACATTCACATTGAGGGTTATTATTGAGATGTAGGGCTTTATTGCTGTCATTTGAGCTTGTGTTTTCTGCTTGGTTTGTTTCTATGTTGTTTCCAATTTGCTTTTGTTTGCCTATTATAGTCCTTTGATGGTTTTTGATGTTGATTCTGTTTCTTCATCTTCCCAGGTGTTTGTGTGTGTGTGTGTGTGTTTAGGATTAAGGTTTGTGACTACTATGTGATTTGTCTCTAACTTTACCACTCTATAGCAGTCTCACTGTTTATCATCACTGAGGGATTTTGTGGCTCCTTGTTTACATTTTCCCTGTTGCGGAACTCCTTTCAACATTTCTTGAAAAGTAGGTTTGCTGGTGAAAACGTTCAGTAACTTTGCTTTACCACTGAAGACCTTTATTTCTCACTCACATTTGAATGATCATTTTGGAGGTTAGAGTATTCTTGGCTGGTAGTTTTTATCTTTTAATATTTTAAATACATTGCTTCACTCTATCCTGGCCTGTGGGGCTTTCTGCTGGGAAATCTGATGATAGCCTTATGAGTGTACTTTTGTATATTATTTCTCTTTTCTCTCATAGCCTTTAGCAGCTTTTGCTAGTCTTGCTATGATGTATCTTAGTGTAGGATTTTTGCATTTAGGAATTCTGGTGTTATTTCAACTTCCTGGTCTTCCATGATTCATTTTAGTGACAGGCATGGGAATTACTCTGCTATTATTTCTTTAAATAAGTTTTCTGCTCCCTTTTCCCTCTCCTCACCTTCAGGAATACCAATCATCCTTAGACACAGATGCCACCATACAATCTTTGCTCCCCCTTCCCCAGGACCTGAGGCTGGATATGCTGCAGTTGAAGCCTCCACAGCCCTACCCCTTCCACTGCCCCATTGCAACAGCCAGTGCTTTTGGCTGCATCAAAAGTCACAAATCCCTCTTCACCCACCGTCAGTCACATGAATTCATGGAATTCTTCAGGTAATCTCTCTAATACGGAACTTGTTATTCTAGATTTGCTGGGATGACAACCTCACCACTATGCTATGGGGTACCCCACAAGCATTGCTTCAATGGAGAACAATTAGCTGTTTCTTAGGCTTAGGAGAAAGCAGGGAATGTTCATGAATGCTGTCTTAGACTGAAACATTACACCAAATTTTAAACAGCCTTCTCAACACCATTTATTGAATAGATTGTCCTTGATCCATTGTATGTTCTTAGTTCCTCTATTATAAATTAATTATCTATATGTGTGTATGTGCGTGTTTATTTCTGGGCTCTTAATTCTGTTCTATTGTTCCTATATATTTTTATTCCAATATCATGCATCCTACATTACTATCGTTTTGTGCTATAGTATGAGATCAGGGAGTATGATACCTCTATTTTCAAGAATGCCATTTGGTGTGCCCTGGTGGTTTAGTGTTTGTCTGTGTCCTCCAACCAATGTAGTCCACATACACCCCAAGGACCCACTGTAGGGGACAACCAAGATGAACAACAAAATAAAATAAATGCTTCCTCCTCTCTCTTCCTCCTTGTTTGCCTGTCTACTTGCCTTCATTCCTGCCTATGTATGTGTGTGTGTGTGTGTATATATATATATATGTATATATATGATGCAAGCAGGAATGAAGGCGAACAGAGGCAGGCAGGCAGGAAGAGAGGAGGAAGAAGCACTTTATTTTTATTTAGTTGGTCAGTTGTTCAACTTGGTTGTCTCCCTGCCCAGGCTCTTGAACTAGGACTCGTGTGTTTGTAGACATGCCATAGTAGACCGACCCGCTAGGCCACCAGGGCAGCCATCCATTATATTTTTTTATTTTTCTCCTTTCACCGAGCTCCAAGATCTTTTACTTCCTTTGTTAAATTTTTTGCAGATGGTTTATTCTTTTGATATTATTTACATGAGGTTTTTTCTTCCTGTTATTTCATCTATTTACATGTAAAAAACAAGAAATTTTTGTTTATTTTGTAGCCTTTTCTGCACTTATCTTTTCTAATAGTTTTCTTTTACTAGTCTAGAGTTTTCTATGTATATTATGTTATCTGCAGAACTAATACCTTTACCACTTCCATTCTAATTATGTTTTATTTCCTTTTCTTGTCTAATTGTTCTAATACTTCCTATAGTATGTTGAATAATGAGAGTTAACATACCTTTGAACCAGAAATCACAGTTTACATTTTCTAAGTCACAGAATTAGATATATAAATTGTCTAAAACATACAGTACCATATTTATTATGTGATAGCTTATATGTGATCAATAAAATAATGGTTACGCTAATATTAAAAATATGTTCTGATTATACTTTTGTTCATAAAATATTTCTACATTCTATTTTAAGAAAATTTACAAAATAATATATTAAACATTGTATGTACATAAAATAGTGTGCCTTTAAATAAGTATAAGATTTTTCTAAAATATTTATCTTGAGTAATATAAATAGGACAAATTTGAATGTATATGTATGTAGATAGGAATTTACATTAGATTAGTAAAGAGAAAGATTTCTGCTCATTCAGAAATATTGTTAGAATTCTCACCCAAAAAAGTATAGTTACATTGGTAACAACTATTGGAACCAGAGTTGAAACTGCCTGTCTGATCAAAAAGTCAAATAGTGACAGACTGAACCTTTCCCTAATAGTTAAAAAGTAAACTATATTGCAATTTCAAATTAAATGAATTATATTTTATGTAGATGTTTATATAAATGACATTTTATTAATGCTTACAATGGAGATGTAAAGTCTATTAATCACTAAAATGTAAGGTGCTAAAACAATCTGGAGATTATAGAGATATATTTGAGTATATAACTTAACATGACAAATTAAAACTTTCCATATGTCACATAAGCACAGAGATTTATGACAAGTTCTATCAAAAAGAGCCACAACACATTTCCCAGGTCATGGATTAGAGATGTAATCCTGGACAATACTTTCTACGTACACATACACAAACCACCAACACATACAATCTATACACTTAACATTTGCAAATAAATATGCACTGACATTCAAACATTCAAATAATCACATAAACTCACATGCATACAATCACATGAAAAATCTCACGCTCAAACACACATATGCATACACACACACACCACATACAGACCTACACATATACTCAGAATGAAACACAATAAATGGCTGGGACATTTGAGGGCAGCAGATATGAAAGACAAGTAACAAACAAATCATTAGGATAGAGAGAGAATAAGACAGAGAAAAAAGATACCAAGGACAGACAGTTTGGGGGAAGAGAATTAAGCTGATAGCTCTGGAATCAGGAGCATAGGAGTTTCATAGGAATGGAGGTTTAAAACATACTGAATGAATATGAGAGACTACTATGTATATAAGGGCCATTAGGAGGGAGAGAGTAGTTTTGTACTTCTTAGTGAATATCTGATGGTCACAAGATTGCAGATATTGCAGTTATAATGGGGAACAGACATGGAAGTGTGGAGATGAATGTTGAAAGTATGGATTGGAGATTACTAACTCTCCAATACATTAATTTCCTGAATTGCATCCAATTTATACTATAATAGTGAACAGTTTCCAATTTTAACCCATGAGAAAATAACCTTATTTATATTAAAAAAAAAAAAAAAAAAACCTTCAATTACAAACACATAGTAATGAACTAGAGGTAAAAGTTTGAGGAAATACAATGATCTCCCTCAGGGGATACCAGGTGAAAGGTGCGATCATGGAGAGGGTCATGTGCAATAAGGAAATTAATTATACCAACAACCTGAATGAATCTGGAAGCAGATTCTCCCTTAGAGGCTTCAGCTAAGAGCCCATGTCTCCTGAAACCTTGTCTCACCTTATGAGACACTACTCAGAAAGTCCATCTAAAATCGTTGGATTTACAAACTGATTTATGAATTGCGAAATGTTTCGTTAGGCAGGGAAGGAGGGAGGGAGAAGAGGAAGAAGCATATTTATGTGTCTGTTTTGTTTCATTTTCCCCACTTGGTCCAGTAAAAAACCCAAGTCCTTGGCCTTTCCATGGTTCACACCCCAACTCTGAATTGCTTGAACCACAGGGTGCACCTCACAGAATTGTTTTTCAAAGCCTGCCTACCTTCCTTCATTCCTGCATGCAGCTTTCCTTTAAAACAGTAAGAATTTGCATACAGAATGCGGCCTTTTGGCTAAATGAGCCTTGTGGAACCTAATGGGTAAACTTCAATTCATTTTCTATCTAAATGACCTCTTAGACAAAGAATTTGGCCTGGTTTGGCGTCTCCTTATTCCTGACCCCTCAGAGAACAGAGCTCTGCAGCTCCATCACCCGTGTATACAGAGCTGGCATGCACAATTCTGGTGTTCTAATTCAGATAAAGAAGAGTAAAGGAATTAAAAATTGGTAAATGAATCTCTCTTTCTGGATAAACCAGTGCTCCCAAAGTAACATGTTGCATCACATCTTCTATTTCTGGGGGTCCATAGGTTTAAAATGAGTAAAATTCATTCACACACAGAAACAACACCTCAAAATGCCTTCAGATGCACTAATGCGTCCTTTCTTTTGGTTTCCCATTCTCCCATCTACTTTTGTGCCATCAAATCAAAATTATGTTTATAATCAGTTATAATAAAAGAGAAGAGATAGCAGTATGTGTGTTGTGATAGGATGGTTGTAAGGAACCCAAGTGTTCCTATCTTGCTTTCTCTAGCTTAGTGCTATAGAAAATGAAGCCTGAGAGAATTAACATAAGTGGTTGTTAAAAATGCAAATTAACAATCTTCATCACAGGTGTCTCTAAATATGGCACCTAAGGTCACTTCACTTCTAAGGAATACAACTGTTTTCCATCAAAGCAACACTAGCAGAGAACTAACAGAACCCCAGAAACTCAGTGAACAATGACAACAGCATTGAAAAGATCACCTGATGATTTTCACTCATATGTGTATATGAAGATAAATCCAGAAGGAAGCCCACAGCTACAGTGGCAGTAGCAGTGGTGGCTACAGAGCAACTACCAGGACAAAGTTAACAGTGCCCTACGCCTATCCTTGAGCCCCTGGGAGGGAAAGAGCAAAGACTGTGGTGTCACACAAGCTTGGCTTGAGTGAAACTCAAAAAGTAAGGGTTGAATTCAGGACCACAATCTCTGCACAGCTCAGAAACTGACAAAGAAAACAAAGAAGAAGACTGCACTCCCACTCCCAGTCTTTGAATCTGTCTCCAGCAGTGAAAACTCCAACACCAAGTAGGTAAGTGACCAGACTCAAGCAACCTCTTTGCCTGTAGCCCACAAAAACAGCTACCCACACACCTTGTGCTCTCCTACCCCAGCCAACAGTCATTCTCCACCTCCCTTACTTGGTAAGTGATACTAAAGAAGCCTGCAGGGTCAAAACTATAAAAATAAAGACAGAATGACACCCGATGGTAAAACTATAAGCACCTCAGTTTGGCTCCCAAGGGAAGAAAGAACACAATATTACTTGAGATCTCAAAGTATTATGGCATTAAAGGAGACAATAACACATCAGAAACAAAATTCTAAGATATGGAGGATCTTATTTTTCTAGAATATAGATAGTAAAATTAATAAAACTCAGAGATAAGAAAACTAAGAAAAATAGATCAAAAAATACAAGAAGACTCAGCAAGTCAGTGTGCTCAAAAATAAAAATAATGAGCATAAAAATTGAAACTTTCAGTAAGAAACTAACAGATTCAGAAGTTAAAGAATATGATAAATGAGATCAAAAGTACTAGAGAAAACTATAAAAACAGAATTGACCAACTGAGGAATGAATTAGTTAATTGGAGTATAAAAATGTAAAAAGAAGCCAGGTGGAAAAGAAATACAAAATTTTCAAAGAGCAAAAGAAATTCAGAGTTATCTAACTCTATTAAGAAAGGTGACATTAGAATAATGGATACTCCAGGGGTAAAGAGACAGAGAAGAAAACAGAAAACTTATTCAAAGAAATAAGAACTGAAAACATCACAAACTTGAGAAATGAACTGATCATATAAGTCAATGAAGCCAGCAGAACTCCTGGTTATCCAAATGCAAAAAAACCACAAAAAAAAAAAACAAAGCAAAACTCCACAAAGACATATAATTGTGAAACTATCAAAAATTCAATACAAATAAAGAATACTAAAGGTGTCCAGGGACAAAAAACAAGTAACACATAACAAAAGAAAGCAAGTAAAATACCCTAATTAGACTTCTAAGCAGAAGCTATAGAGGCCAGTAGATTAATGGAATGACATATCCAAAATACTCAAAGATAAAGACTGTCAGCCAGAAATAACATATGATACAAGACTTTCCTCAGATATGAAGGAGAAATAATTTTTTTCTGAAGAAAAAAAAAAAAAAAAAAGCAAAAAACAGTGGGATCGGCTACCAGGAAACATCCCTTACAAGAAATTTGAAAGATGTTCTTCTAACTAAATTTAAATTGTTTTCACAAAAAATTAAGCAATAGTACAAAAAAACACAAAATCACAATAGCAGTAGTGTACCCTCATACATCAGTAAACACCCTGAATAAAAATGGATTGAATTCAACAATCAAAAAGCACAGAGCAGCTAGATATATTTTAAAAACAAAACCCAATTTTATGTTGTTTATAAGAGAAAAACTTAAGCTATAGAGACAAACATAGACAAAGTGAAAGGGAGAAAATGGTACTCCAAGTCAATGGTGCATCTAAAAAAGTGAGAATTACTAGACTCATATCAGATAAAATAGACTTACAGCAAAAAAGGTAATAAGAGATAAAGATGAAAATTATATAATTATATAGGGATCAAGGCAACAGGAACATGTAACACATACTAATATATATGTACCCAATAAAGGAGTACCTAAATATATAAATAAACCTAACAGAACTTAAGGAAGACATTGATAGCAACACCAATATTAGCAGGGAAATTTAAATTAACACCCCACTCACAGATCATTCAGAAAAAGTATAATTAAGGAAATAATAACCTTAAATGACAAATCAGATCAAATGAAATTAATAAATACCTACAGAGTATTTAACCCCAATAAACTACACATTCTTTTCAATTGCTTATTGAATAGTCTCAAGTATAGACCACATGTTGGAACACAAGTCAAGTCTTAATAAATTTATAAAGATTGGAAACTTATCTGGCATCTTTTCAGAATGAATCTAGAATTCAAATATAAGATGAAAGAGGGGAAAACTGCCCGTGAGTGGACAATAAACAACATATTACTGAACAACTCTTGGTTTCACCCACGAGTCATTCAGAAGCATGTTGTTTAACTTCCATGTATTTTAGAATCTTCCAACTATCTTTGTGAGGCTGATTTCTAGTTTTAAGCCATTGTGATCAGAGAAGATGTTCAGTCTGATGTCAATCTTTGTAAATTTGTTAAGTCATCTTTTGCTTCCCAACATATAGTTTATCCCTGAGAATGTTCCATGCTTACTTGAGAAGAATGTAAATTTTGCAATCATTGGATACAGTGCTCGGCATCAGTCTATTAAACCCATGAGTTCTAATTTGTCATTTAAAGCTGTTGTTTCTCTGTTAATTTTCTTCCTTGTTGATCAGTCCATTATTGTAAGTGAGGTGTTGAAGTTCCCTACTAGTATTGTATTGATGTCAATGTCTCTCTTTAGTTCTGTTAGTAATTGCTTTATGTATTTTGATGCTCCTTCATATAGTGAATATACATATATATCTATCTGCATTGTCTTTTGCTTAATTGACCCCTTAATCATTATATAATGTCCATCCCTGTCTTTTATTATCTTCTTCCTTTGGAAGCCTATTTTATCCAATAGAATTATAACTGTCCCCATTTTTTTGCCATCTGACTGTAGTATTGTCTTCCAACCATTGACTTTGAGCCATTTTTATATTTTGAAAGATGAGTCTCCTGAATGCAGCAGAAAATTGGATTGTTTTTTAATCCATTTCCTACTCTGTTACTTTTTTGATTTGTAAATTCAGTCCATTGACATTAGTAGACCTGTACTTTTATGTGTTTTAAGCCCCCATATTTGTGTGTAAGTACATGGTCTTAGTTTCTCTGACCCATATGAAAATGTGGTCATACACTCTCTGACCTGTATGTGAGTATATGATCTTGACTCGCTGAAAAGTGAAAGAAATATTGTCATAGACTCCCTACCATGCACAGCTATGAGCTCTTAAGCTCCTTGATCCTATGTGAGTATGTGGTCTTATTTTTCCTGACCTGTGCAAGAAGGTGGTCTTAGACTCCCCGTGTTCAGTATGTGGTCTAAGATTCTTTGATCTCTGTGTAGACTATACATCTTGGACTCCCTGACCTGTGGGAGAACATGATCTGTATCTGAATATGTTATCTTAGTCCCTGATATGTGTGAGTATATAGTCTAGACTCACTGTCCTATATATTGAGTACAAGGTCGTAGACTCCCTTACCTGTGGGAGAACTTACCTGTGCTAGACTCCCTGACCTATGTAGTTATGTGGCCTTAGATTCATTGACTTGTGTGTTCAGTACATATTCTTAGACTCTTTGATCTCTGTGGCAATGCGTGGTCTTAGACTCCCCGACTTGTTCTGAATACATGGCCTTAGACTTCCGGTTCTTGAGTTTTTGTGGTTTTAGAATCCCTAATCTGTGATGAATATGTTGTCTTGGACTTGTTGACCTGTGTGAGTTAGTACATGTTCTCCATGACCTGTGAGAGAACATTGTCTTTGACTCCCTAACCTTTGTGGTCTTAGGCTCCCTGACCTGTGTGAGAGAGTGTGTTATTAGATTCCCTCACCTATGGCTTGAGTACATGAGACTCTCTGACCTTTGTGCGTGTATGTGGTCTTAGACTCCCTGACTTGTGGTAGAACACAATCATAAATTTCCTGATCCCTGTCAGTGTATAGTCTTCGATTCCCTGATCAGTGTGTTAGGTGTATCATCAGAGACTTTCTGACACATGTGAGTATGTGGCCGTAGACTCCCTGACCAGTCTGTGAGTACATAGTCTTAGACACCATGACCTATTTGTTAAGATTGAAGACTACCTTCTCTATTGGAGAAAATGGTCTTAGACTCAGCTAGTATGCTGACCTGTGTGAGTTTATAGTTTTAGACTCTCTAATCAATGTGCTGAGCACATTATCTTAGAATCCCTGGCCTGTGTGTGTATGTGATTTTTAAACTCCATGATGTATTTGTCAGTATATGATCTTAGGTTTCCTAACTTCTCTACATGTGGTCTTTAATTCCTGAATGTTGTTCTAAATACAGTCTTTAGACTCATTAACCTATGTATGAGTATGTGTTCTTAGACTCCCAAGCCTGTGTGTGAGTACATGGTCTGAGATACACTGACCTTGTGTGAGTAGGGAGCTCTTGACTCCCTGACCAGCGCAAGAATGTGGTTTTAGACTCCCTACTATGTGCAAATATGTGGTCTATCGATGTTCTTTTATGAGTGCATGGTCTTAGTTCCCTGACTTGTGCAAGAACATGGTCTTCGATTCCCTGGACTGTGTTTGAGTGTGTTGTCATAGACTTCCTGAACTGTTTATGAGTATGTAGTTTTAGATTCCCAGACATGTTTGCAAGCATATTACCTTAATTCTCTAATCTGTGTGTACGTGGTTTAGACTCCCAACCTGCGTGTTGAGTACATAATTTAAGTTTCCCTGTGTGTTGACACGTGGTCGTAGAGTTCCTGACCTGTGTGTTCATTACATGGTCTTAAGACTCCCTGACCTGTGTAATGAGTATGAGTCTCAGACTGAATGAACTGTTTGAATATGTTGTATTAGACTCCCTGACTTGTATGCTGAATCTGTGGTCTTAGACTTCGTGACCTGTATAAGCACATAGTCTTAGATTTCCTATGTTGTGCAAGTATGTGGTCTTACGCCTCCTGATCTGTGTGTATGTGGTCTTAGTTTCCCTGACCTGTGTGTGTGTGTCGTCTTAGACTATCTGACTTGTGTGTGAGTATACAGTCTTTGTCTGATCTGTGTACAAGTATGTTGTCTTAGATTCCCAGAAATGTGCATGAGTTTGTGGTGACTGGAAGGTATAACATGAGCGAGGTTTTGATATTTTTTACCCAGTTACCTTCTACTGCATAATGCAATGGCTATGACATAGTACCTCAACTTAAGGGATTTCATGAATTTGGCCAGTTATTTCTGCCAGGTTCTTTCTAGTAATACTCCTTGATTTCTTGTGTGACAACTAATAAACTCCTTACACCAAAAGCAGAGCATAGGGACTTTTATTTATTTTCCCTCCTGTCAATCCAGCGTGTTTTAATAAATACTGATATAAGCACACATATAAATGCACATGCGTATACTTACTTTAAATATATTGTGACCTTTATGTAAAAGTCTACTGACTTATTAAAATAGTAACACCAGTTATTTTGTGCTTATACTTTAAAAACTACCACTGGAATTTTGATATGGATTATATTGAATCTATAGATTGTTATGGGCAGTAGGGACATTTTAATAAAATTAATTTTTAAATCCACGAGTATATGATATTTTCCATTTTTTGTGTCTTCAATTTTTTCATCAGTGTACAGGTCTTTTGTCTCCTTATTAAATATATTACTAGGTACTTTATTCTATTGGATGATATTATGAATGGATTATTAATTTCTCTTTCTGATGATTTGTTGAACAAAAGCTATCAGTTTTATATATTGACTTTGTACACTGTAACTTTACTAAATTGGTGTATTAGTTTGAATGGGTTTTTGTTGGAGTCCTTAGGGTATTCTTTTTAATTTAATTTTCATTGAGGAAATTTTGATTTGTAAGATAATATAAACATGTATGTACAGGTTCACCATTCCTCAAATATATGACATCACACTGTGCCAACCACCAAATTACTAAAAGTCTTTCACCATTGTACATTTGACCATCCATCCCTTGTTCCAACCCAACAACCCATTCCCTGCTGGTAACCTGTTCTATTATCAATGTTCTATTGTCAACCCTTAAGGGTTGGTTTTCCTCTATCTGTTCCTTTATTTTGTTTCTTTATATTCTACATATGAATAAGATTGTCCAATATTTTGTCTTTCTCTTTCTGATTTATTTCACTTAGCATAATCCCCTCTAGCTCCACCCATGTTATCGCCAGTGACAGAATTTCACCCCTTAGACTTGTGTAGAATTTCATTTCTTTATTCATTCTTCTGACAATGGGTATTTTCTAATTTGTTGGTTATTATAAATAATGTTGCAATAAATTAGGAATGCACATATCTCTGTGAATTACATGATAATGAATTCTTTTAACTTTTTTCTCTATAGCTCTTTATCGTTCTTTCAATTCTAAGTGATAACCTAGCAATATAGAGTATCCTTGGTTGGAAGCCCTTTTCTTTCATCACTTTGAATACATCAGTCCATTCCCTTCTGGCCTATAAAATTCCATCTAAGAAATCCACTTACATTCTTATGAGGATCCTTTGTATGTAACTTGTTTTTCTCTAACTACTTTTTAGGTTCTCTCCTTATCTTGTATTTTTGACATTTTAGTGATAATGTGTCTTGGTATAGGTCTGTTTATTACTTTGGTTTGAAACTCTTTGATCTTCCTGGGTCCAGTGGTCTACTTTCTTCCTTGTGCTAGAGAAATTCTATTATTTCCTCTGCCCCCTTTTCCCCCCACCTTTCTCCCTACCCCCTTCTGTGACCTCTTTGAGGCAAATGTTTTTTCTTTTGATGTTATCCCATAGGTCTTCCATGTTATCTTTGTATCTTTTAATTCTTTTTTCTCTTTGCTGATCTTCTTGAGTGCATTCTACTACCCTATCTTCTAGTTCACTGACTCTATTGGAGGCTTCTTCCAGTCCCTCTATTATGTTCTTTAGCTCAGTTATTGTGTTCTTTAGCTCCATGAATTCTGTTTGGAGCTACCTCATATATTCTCTACATTTGTTGTAGTTATTTTTTGTTCCCCCATCATTTCTTATTTCAGTAGTATCATTAAACTGTTACTCTAAAGTCTTAATCAGGGAGTTTGGTGGTTTGTTGTATTTACAATTTTCCCTGGAGTTTTTTTTTTCCATCATTTCATATATATTCTGAAACCTGATCTGTGTGGCATTCTGTATTTATTTCCATGGATTAGGCTTCCATGATATAAAAGCCTTGTGTTAGGGTATTATGCTGTACATAATAGACCTGTGTATTTCTCTGGATGCGTGATCTCAAAACCCATTGGAGTTATTGAAACTTAAGTTAAGCCCTGTTTTGAAGCCTGAGAGTCCCGCCTACGGAGGTGACGTTGGGGTAGGATATGCACAGGTTTGCCCCAGAAGCACAGTCATGAACAACAAAACCCAAGGAGACCCAAGAGTTGTGGGCCCATTCCATAAGCAGGCTATAATCTCAAAAGCCCATATAAGAGAGCAGGTAACTGGTCTTAGGGAGCATACTCCTTTATGAAATATCCTCAGTCCTTCAGAGGAGTGGTAATCCCAGCAGGGGATGGTAAACAAGCACTGAGGCCTGTAGGTAGAAATTAGGAATTACCAAAGAGATAAGAAGCTGTTTATCACTAGGCTGGTGGGAAATGTTGTTTTGATGGAGCCCTTCCAATTATATTCTCTATGAGAGGGTAAGAGGGGTACAATACAATGTTCCTTCTCAGAAACAGTCTACTATCCACATGAGTGTGTGGTGTCAACTTGGCTGTCTCTGGCAGCCCATGGAAAGGCGGTTGTGAGTGCAAACAGTTCCACGTGAGTGTGCTAATGGAGGAGTGTGGATGGGTGCTTTCCACCCCCCAAGGGTTTCTTGTAATAGTGGCTTCTAGTGCCTGCATCATATGGAAGAAATGTCTCCATTCACAGGGAGACTAGTTCTCTTCCCACCCCTTGTCCAGAACCCTGGCTCAGTGACTGGAAGCCAATTACCAGGTATGGGGGCACTTGCTGAGAGAGAAAGCTCTTTAACTAAGAGAAAATGTTGGTTTTACTGGTCTCTCCCCATGGCCCTGGAGCCTCCAAACAGGGTGGTGTTGTGTTGAGACAGATCAGCTTCTCTTACCATTAATGGAGACAAGTGTCTTCTCTTTTGCGGATATGTTGGTTCATTTTCTTTTCAAAGATCATTGTTGCCAAATAGATGATTTTTGGTTGTGCTGTGGGGAAGAGGTGAACTTGACATCTTAACAGTTGCTATCTTGGAAACAGATTTGTTAAATACACTTTAACAGACACTAGAATAAGTACAGGGAATATGATTAGATATTCTTCACTCAGGCCTGCAAGGAGCTTTCAGTGTGAGAAACACATCATGATGTGCAGTGACTGTCACAGGGAAGAAGTACAATGGGTATGACCTGTGTGCTAGGTGGGTCAGCTTTCAGGGGTAGGCAATGTTTAAGGAAAGGGATGGAAAATGAGGATGTTCACTTTGGTGAGACAGAGGCACTCGTTATATCAGATCATTGCAGTGTCCATGTACTCTACCCAAGACCACCAGAGACAACCCTATGAACAAGTTAATCTGGAATATGATGTATCTATTACTCATTGAAGTGCGGGAGGACAAACATCAGGGTAAGCTAGAGGGTATCTCAATAGAGGGTATCTCAATAGGAGAGAGCTAAAAGAAAACCTACTCTCGGATTTGATGGTTTAAAGGAGGGCCTAAAGAGGTGAGGAGGATTACTTTAGGTTAGATACTGAAAGTTGTGGAGGTTATATGATCCATGTCTCAGTAAATATTATTTAAAGAGGAATTGTTATAGCCAGAAAAAAAGCCATTTCTAGCATCAATGTAGATATCACTAATTTTAGCTAAGATAATAGAGTGTTTAGTGTTTTAGAAGGTGGAATAGTGACCTTTTATTCTATACTTAGAAAACGGTGATAAATTACCTTCATTTTGTCTTACTTTATTATAGTCGCAGCATAATCTTGTTTAATATTAGTATTCTAGGATACCTCCTGGTATTTACAGCCAAGAAGAGAATGACATGGCCTTACTATGAGTGCACATCCGCTTCTCTAAGTTAGCAGTTACGTTTACCCCTTATCATGAAAAAAGGGACACATCAAGGAAGCTGTAAACTTCCCTTTGGGAGACAGAATTTTAGAAATCAGTATAAAAAAAAAGTACGATCTTCTAGTCAAGCTCGTGTATAAAGGAGAATGATATGAACAGAAAGTGTATTGGTGATTGGAATGTCTTTTCTAATACTGGCTTAACTCCCATTTTCTAATTTTATATGTGTTGTATTTTATGTTGTGAAAATGTAAAAATGTTAAAACCAATATTAAGATTTCAATTCCTCCTCCTTTTCTTATAAACTGTCTTATTCTGGACCTCTCGATTACTTTTACCTAGGATCTCAACCTTTATCAGCATACATTCTCAACACTGTTCCCCCCAAAAACCAGCAGAATGATATCAAAGTTGAACAACATAAACTAAATGGGACACTCACAAAAATACTTCAGATAAATTCTGCTCATAATTTGGATGCAAAGTGTTTTAATAAGCAAGAATTTAGACACTGCTATCATATCCATAAGGTGATTAAGAGCAAAAACGTTACCCTAATAAAAAGAGCATAGGCATCATAGCAGATGAAACCAATCAGATGAAGCTAAAAATAGAGTACTTTTCCAGAGATTATCAAGTTTGTAACTTGTAGTTATTTCACCATTCTTTTGTGCATAGATATGTTCATCATAGCAGGTTATGTCACAATATATATCATGCCATGAAAGGCCTTTTCTCAGAGCAAGTTACAAGACTTTCACAGTCTTTTACTGACAAACAGCTTCAACTTGACAATTACCCACCACACTGTTAGAGATCACAGTATGTGAAAACATACTTACAGAATATTATTACTGGGCACACCCTGGTGACCTAGTGGTCTAATACACCACGGGAGCATTCCCAAATACATCCCAAGACCCCTGATTCGAGACCCAGGACTGGGGGCAGTAACAGATGTGAATAACTTCCTCCTCTCTCTTCCCACCTGCCTACTTGCCTTCATTTCTGCCTGCATTGTTCCTACACCTTTCCTTCAAAAAATGCATTACCCTGGTGGAGCCAGTTAGGTCAAAGGCCTCCGAAGGAACAAGCCACATACGCCTGGATACAAGTCCTGGATCTGATGGGAAAGAGTGTGAACAACTAAAAGAAACTAAAATAAAATGCTTCCTCCACCTCTCTTCATGCTTGCCTGCCTACATGCCTTCATTCATGCCTGTACCTTTCCTTAAAAAAATTATTTAAAAATTACTGGGCAGTGTGGAGTGCTTGCAGCAGATTTTTTGCATTTAGTTAGAGGTACAAGTGATTGATTTAACCATCAAAACTTAAACTTCTCGTCCTCAACTTGATCCTCACACATCATCTTCCAGTGCCAAGTGCTGACAACTACAGGTGCTGCCTCCACTACAACTTACTCACAGACTATACTCCCTTTATCTTAGGTCACAACTCTTGTGTTGGAAGAATGTGTTTCTGATTGTCCTGTTCTCAAGCTAACTCATTCAGTTGCCTGGCCTGATAGCTGGGACAATTTTTCAATATACCACTTTGTAAGCATGATCAATGATAGCACATTGGAATATTGACTGATGTTTCATTTTGTCCAATACTTTTAACTCTCTTCTTACTAGGCCAAGCCACTATATTCCACCTATTTGACTTAATGAGTTTATTTTTATTTTTCCAGGACTGTTTAAATAGTTCAACACAAATAAGATCTTCAGTGGGTTTTCCATATATGAAACTTGTTTTTCTAGTTAATAAATCAAAGTAATACCTTCAGAATTTTGTCTTGATGGTAATAGGCTACATGCAAAAATCTACTGTAAACGCAGACCTCTGCATTCTTAACTAGAAGCCATTCTCCTGGAGTTGCTTGCTGCTGTTTCCCAGTCTTCTGGCTGCTTCCCGAGGTTCCTACTACTTCTGCAAGGGCCCCCTTGTTCCCCTACGGCTCTGACTGTCCTGGAAGGACTTGAGGGTCCTGCACTGGATTCTAACTGACTGAGAGCTCTCTTTCTCTTCCACTTGACACAGCTTTTCATCTCAGACTTCGGTGAAGTTCACAACTGCATGTCGTTTGCCAGCAATAGGGAAGAACAGTTTGTTTACCTTTCTGTTCCTGGTTTCTACTGAAAAGTTGAAAATATGCCAGGACTGATGGAACCCCACCAAGTTTTAAAGTTTGGTAAAATAGCTTTCTAGAGTTTAACCATGTTTCCTTTTCTTTGGATAGGCCACACAAGCAGTTTGTCTGATGGACCCCAGAGACATGGTGGCTTTGGATTCCAGATCTGTTCCTTAGAAACCAGAAGTCTGGCTCAGGTTGGTGTTCTCCAACATTTCTGTCTCTCCTAGTCAATACGAACTGTTCTGAACATGCCGCCCACTTGTAAAGTACAGGTAAGTACCATGGTTCTATAAGTTATCTGCATGACTAAGCTTATATAGAAATATTTTAAAAGAACTGTCAAATTTCTTTTCTTTTTTTCCCCCTATCAGCTAATGTGGGGTTTGGGTTCAAAGAATCCACGATAAAGTTAGGCAAGTGAGCAAGCAGAGACTTAATTAGAGGGTAAAGGGATGGAGCTGGCCAAGGGCGGTCCACATCCTGCGGGTTCAGGGTCGCTCCACATATCAGACAGGCACAGGGAGTAAGCAAGTTGGGGATTCTTTAGTGAGGAGCAGAGAGAGAGGATGGAACCAGTCAAGGGAGACTAAGACTCTGTTTGCCTTGCCAGGGGCCTGAGTTTTTAAGGAAAAAACCCAGATAGTGAGGAAGGCGAATGGAGAGAGGAGTCTGCAGACCAGGTTTCAGTTCCTGATTGGGCAAGGTGACATTGTCCTTTGAAGTTATTGGTCTTCTTCATCCTGTGTCATTCCTTTGTTTCTTAGTGGAGGGTCCATCCTGGTCACATATTATACATGAGACACATCACACATGTCAGACTAGTCCATCAGCTTTCCTTATCGATCTGGATGATAGCATGCATTCCATGACTGGGTGATGGCACCAGAGGCAATTCGCTATCCAATATCAGAACTTTAATCCCTCGTCTAAGGCTTGCTCTTATAGGGGTTCTGACAGCTAACAATGATTAAGAGCCACAAGAAATACAAAAAGGTTTAATGATTAGTCCATGAAGAATAACAGAACTCACACTCTAAAGTCCCCTCTGAACAATAAGGAGAGTACACGTTTATAGGTATCTAAGTGGGGAGCTACAGGTGTGTTCCATGTTTTCCCATGTAGAGGGCTGACTTTCTTTCCTGCAGGCATATTCCACCACTGTCATTTTTTTACATACATCACATGTCTCATGAGAATGTTGTCTCCACCCAGGGGAATGTCATTAGTATTATAATATTTGCTTGTCCCTTGTCCCACTTCACCTCCATTTTGCATTCTGTTTTTAACCAGTTTTTAGGACAGTCTTTTATGCAGCTCTACACTCAAATAGATATATTAGTTTGTGGCCTTGTAGTCAAGAAGCATCTGGTAGTATGAAGAGCTGGGGTATGTTGCTAGTTTAGCCTGTACAGGTCTGGCACAGGTGACACTAACTTGTTTGGCTTGGGCATAGGTAATGTTGCAATGTTTTCTCCCAGGCAAGATCAGAGACACAGACCAGAGGTTAGTTTGAGAGGAGTTTATTAGGCGGCAGCTACAAGGGGGAAGGAACCAACCCAAATCAAGTAGCCCTGAACCCAAATAGCTCAGGGCTTTTATAACTGTTCCACCCCCCACCCCACCCCCTCACCCCGTGTCCCGGGGTATGTGCATAAGTAGTTTATAGAAGTAGGGGTCACACACAAAATGTCTTAAGCTATCTTGTTTGACATTTAACTTCTTTCTAGATCTCAGCAGATTAACAGAAACTCCTCCAGCCAAGGTTTTACTGGGTGGGTCTAAGGTTTCTGTTTCACTGCCAGAGGATTATCTAGAAAGTAGGGTCCTCAGGGCTTTGTGGTTTACACAGTAACACAGCAAAAATGAAGTTTTTCTAGTTCCTTGTTTCAGTAATAGAATGGGATGAAAAATAATTCAAATGTCAGTTCTAGTAATTTCTTCTTGAACCCCAGTATACTCTTCTGTCCACTCCTAGAGGTGAGGCTCCCACCGCAAGGCCTTATTAAGGTAGTATTGATTTACAACATGTCTTAGGTGTAGATTCAACCTTTATTAAATACATAACACACCATGCCCATCACTAAGTATCTACTAGTAGTCAACCACTGACCATTGGACTTCTTTGCCCCCCCTTGACATCTCTTTCAAACGGTGCCCTAGCCAGGGCCAATAGACCCTAACACTTCTTGATGACATCTTACTAGGAATATCACTTCAGGTGGCATTCTCTTCTGATTCTATTAATTGATTCAAATCCAGTGTTTCAATCAAAAATTGTGTATAATTTTGTGCTCTCTACCTTATTTACCTTTCTGTGAGATCTGGTTTACTGGGTGGGGCTTTTTTAAAAAAAAATTTCCCATTTATCTTGGTAGAAAAAGAACAGGTTACTTTATAAATTTTGATATCTAAACAAATTTAGACATATTTTCAGCTGCAGTAGAAGCCTGTATTAGAAGGATTTATGCAAAACATGTTTTTCTTTGTCATTGCAAAAGTCTCGAGGTAATTTCCTGCTTTTGTTGACTAAATACTGTCAGGACCAATGTCTCTGATTCTTCTGGCTTTTCCTCTGGTTATAATCTGCACTGCCCCAGGCATCGTGTTACAAAGGAAGAAGGGTAAATGGATGGCAATAGTTAAGTCTGTCCCTTTACTTTGGAAAGCAGAGATTTTCCCAGAACATATCTAACAGTGCTTTACACATCTAACAATGTTTTGTATTTCTTGGATGTTCCAAGTTTCAAAAGACGTTAATGAAGTGAGTGCTTTGTGAGAGATGATACTGGAATTCCCTGTTGGCCTGGCTAACCAATTGTGAAAATGGCGGTCCATGTCTGAGGAAAAAAAAATGAATCACTTTCCCAAAAGATTTTTTAAAGTTTTTTACTATTATAAATTATAGATGATGTATTTAAATGTTAAAAAATAAAATAATGTGAATGGGAAAACATCATATATAAAGTCAAAAGACAAGCTTTTCCAGTGTACCCTGGTGGAGCAGTGGTTGGATAAATGACCTCTGTAGGAGCAAGTCACATACCCCTGGGTTCGAATCTTGGGCCCAGGGTAAAACAGTGTGAACAACTAAATAAAAAATAAAGATTCTTCTTCCTCCTCTCGCTTCCTGTTTACCTGCCTACTCACCTTCAGTCCTGCCTGCACCTATCCTTAAAAAAAAGAGAAAAAGCTTTTCTATAAATGGAGTTGCTACCTTTAACATATGAAAGTTATTTCAAACTGAGAAAACAAAAAATAAAGAAAAATGTGTGAATAAGTGGTTTATGAAGGTAACTTACAGAATAGCATATTAAATAGCCAAGAAATATTCAGACATATTAATAAGCAAATTAACAGTTGTTTTGAACTCATAAAACTTCACAAGATTTAAAGAATAATAGCTAATTTTATTAGAAGGGAAGATATACATATGTACACTAGCAAAGAAATATGAAACACTACAGCCTTATTACAGAGAAATCTGGCAACTTCTAACAAGAAGAAATAGCTTAATTCATCAATCTCACTCCCAGAGTATGTTACAGAAAAGGGGAGAAAGCTCCAGGAGATAAGAACACAATTATCTTTGCCCACTAATCCTGAATACACTACTACCTCTCAAGGATGGTTAGCAGATCACTTCTCCTAGTGGTAAAAATGTGAATGAACAGTAGCAAAATGGTTGAGCAAATTATGACATGTCCACATCACAGGCTCCTTTCATCTAGCTAAATGTTATCATTCAGTGCAAAAGATACAAAATGTAGATGTAACAGCCCCATTTAAGACAAGGAAAACACAGACTCCTATATGTGAGTCCTAGAAGAAATTTCATAATAATATTTTAGTGCATCTGTACATGACTGTTAGTAAAAAGAAATTAATTAGCTATGGTTATCTGTTGACTGTTAGTGTGGTTGGATTTGCTATGAGAGTAGAAAAGTACAAAATTCAAGAAGAGCTAAAATATATTATAAAACACACTTATACAAAGTATAATGTGTATATTTAAAGATATATTTTTACATATATATTTAATTAAAACAAAGACAATCACTCAACTGGTCTTTCTGTCTCCAATTTAGAAATATAGGCACTGTTAAACAAATTTTATTTCTGTGGAATTTGCCTCTATAAGAAGACTCTTCCCACTGTATCAACTTAATTTCTTACCAATATGAACTAAATGGCACTTTAAGAAAATCATGTCTTCTTAAATGACTTCTCCTTAGTTATTCCTTGTGTCCAGCAAGGTATCACAAACACTTTTCCACATGCAATATACAATATACAATATTCTCTGTAGAATGAGTCATTTACAATTGGTTCTGACTTGTGAAACTTCCTCATTTTCAGGGAATACAGTTTCACTCCTGGAATATTGACAAATACTGAAAATCCTGAAAGCTGATTTTGAATGTCTTCTTTAGCAGAAATTTTTTAACTTTCAAATGAAGTGTTTTCCAGTTACAGTTTCTATTAGCTTTTCTTTACAAAATAGGTTTTTAATGTTTAGTGAAATTTGACCTGTTTCTTCTCTCATGTGTCTATTTGCTGATCTTCAAGGAACACTTCTCAGTGGATTATTTTCTTCAGTCATTATATTCATAAGGTTTCTCTCTAGCAGGAATTCTCTATGTGTGATTTGTGAATGAACGTCTAGAAGTCCTAGCCACATTCATTAAGACAGATTATTCTCCTTTATGAATGATATGATATATAATTAAATGGTTTTAATGAAAGATTTTTTGACATTCACTGAACCCAGATTCCTTCATGAAAAATTAATTTACATTACATTTTTAATTTTTAAAATCTAGATTGGAAGGAAAACTTTTAAAATAGTTTTGCTGTAAATACAAATGAACTAGATATAGATAAACCACACTACTGTTCTCAGTAAAGACTATACCCTACATGCATCCTAATTATACTGACCTTGGAGTTCAATTCATTATGATGTAGCTCTCCTATTTCACTCATAATTTTCCATTGTCCTTTCCTAAGCTGACCATTCCTATCACTTTAAATGGTACAGTACCTTTATATTCATATTTCCCAAACATCTCATCAATTTAATATAAATCTTGTCCCATTTCTAATAAGCCAGGGTCATCTTTAACACACAGCAAATGGGTTGCCCTGGGCACAGTCTTTCGAGGATGTGCAAAAGCAGCTGCCCATTTTGCCCCACATTAAAGTTAGCTGTTGCAGGTGCTGACTGCTGAGGGCCTTGGCCACTATTATGGGGGACAGAAAACAGCAAGGTCGGAGTTGGAGCTGGCAGAACATCAAAGACGCCAGACCCGGGGCACCTGGCAAAGGCCGCCATGTGAAAACACTGAGATAGTGTCTCAGTGTATCTGTGACTGTTCACTTCCCCCAAAATAATATACAGTTATGTAGTTAGAGAGCAAAGGCTGCATAAGCAAATTCAATGTAACTATAAATTTGCTTATGTAAGCTGCTTGAATCAGTGCTGTGAATGAACCCAATAAATAAGTGGAGAGCAGAATGGTCAGGGCCTCAGTCTGAGAGAGACCGTTGGCCCCCTGACCCCAGCTTTGTATTCTCTCACTCTCTCGAGTTTCTCCTTCTCCTGTGATGCCCCCTTCCTCCAAGCTCTGTTCCTGGGAACATTGTATCCCAGCACACTGTTTCTCTTTCCTCCTCCTGTGAGGAAACAGGAACTATGCAGGAAGAGTATTTTCCCCTTCTGTGCCTGTTTCTTTAATTGGAGAATACTGCAGCATCATCCAGCTGCAGGTAAGTACTATGGGGGTTATCTCTGGCACTGAGCATTTCTGCCATTGGGATGGTTAAAGTGGCATGTATTTTAGGCAGGGCATTAAGAGTAGGACACCAATTGTTTTTGCCTAAGGTGCCAAAATTCTTTGCACTAGCAAAGTATGAAGTCTAATCAGACCATATATCATTACCATGCAATTGCAGACAGTAATTACTTGCTGGTCTGGCTGCTCTGCTTCTGCTTGAATTGATCCACCATCTCCCGTCCCCTTAGTTGCCAGTGCATAACCCCATTCTGTTTTCGCCAACCTAATGTCCCATTTTGGTCTCAAGGAAATAGGGTCAGCCTATCCATTCTTCAATCAATTCCCAAATGGCCCCTGTTAAACAAAGGCTAACAAGACAATCTTCCATATCTCCTAGAGATTAATACTGTTGACGAAAGTAAGGTAATTCTTGCTTTTTTCTTGTCTTAGAATGAAGAAATGTTATTATTTTAATGTGGCTGAGAAAAAAGTTTGAATTATTGAGACCGTAATTACTGAGATAGGTAATTCTACTAAATTAATCTTTGAGATTCTTATTTTTGATAGCCTGATCAGTCTCCATTAAATTAATTTTCTATTAATCATCCAAAGTGGGGAAAACACTACCAAAGAAGAAATCCGAGAAACTCTAAATCAGTCTCCTCCTTTTGCTAAATTTTGGCAGCTACAATAATAAAGTTTGGTATCACCAGAAGTAATTTTCTTTTATATCTCAAAGTCTATAAAGTCTTTAACAAAACAGTGAATGCCCTAACTTTTAGCAACAAAAAGTTGGTAATAGTGTGGCAAATCAGAGCATTTTAAATTTTAAGCTAGTCTGGAAAATTTTTGGTAATTAAATATATATATATATATATATATATATATATATATACTTTTTTTTTTCTGGACTTCACATGCCATGAAAAGGAACAGCTATCTCAGTGAATTGGAGACTTGTGCTAATGACAGAATAGGTAGTACAGACCAGTATATTCTTGAGAACTAAGAGAAGTGAGAGAAAACACGAATACATTTAATTTTATGGTGACATTAGATAGCTACCACAGCAGTAAAAAATAATGGAATAAGATTAGAAATGAGACATAACCTCTGGAATCTGGAACTGTTTATTGAAAAGAGGTGTTTGCTAATTCTTAAATACTGGGCAAGAGAAGTTTAAGGCAGTTTTTGACAGATTTATTGAACTAAAAAGACAAATAATAGATTAAGTTCCTTCCAAGGAGAAGGGGACAGATATTTCCGCCAAAGTCCTAAGTCTTAAGGTTATCTCCTAGGAATAAGGTGGGAATGAAATAAACAAGCTTATGTATGGACTGTAGCCCAGTTTCAGATAAGCTCAATACATGATTGAATAAAGGCAATCAGGATTTCTAGTATTGTTAACCTTAATCATCTAGACCATCTAATTATCTCTACAGTTTTTAATATATATTATCTGACATTTAAAACCACCACTTGTGAGACAAGACAGAACATTGAAAACCCAAGAGAAAAAACAACCAATAGAAATAGTCAACAAGGGATCTCAATAATGGGACTATCCCCAGAAGAATCAGAAAAAAAAAATGTAACAGATGCAGAAGTTGACTAGAAAATAGCTAGGAAATGCCCAAAATGGGACAAAAAGAAAAACCCACTAAACAGATTTTAAAAAAACACTGCAAGACCCACACATAAAACATAAAAATCTAGGTTTATCACTGTGGAACAGTTGACAGCAAAAGATAAAAAGATAAATTTTGAAAGAGAGAAAAGTATAAATCAGTACATGACCTTCCACATTAATTAGATTGGAGCTAATTTTCTAATTTAATTAATGGAAGACAAACCACAGCAAAATGTCTTTAAAATATTGACAAGAAATAATGGACAACTTAGAATTCTATTCTCAGTAAAAAAGAAAATCCTCCAACAATCAAGACACAATTAAAGGCATTTTCCAACAAAAACAGAATTTGTTACTTAGCAAACTCACATGAAAAGAGATATTCTAAAGGGAAACAAAGCACAGTATTTAAAAAGTAACAAAAGGGTAAATCTATGGGTCAACTTTACTAAAGAGGAAGGAAGAGGGCAGGAATAAAGGCAAGTAGGGAGATAGGCAGGAAGAGAGAGCAAGAAGCATTATTTGCTTGTTCTTTTTTTGTTGTTGTTAATCCCCCCATGTTTCAGGTCACAAATCCAGGTCTTGGGCTTTATGTGGACCATGCTGCAGCCAGACTTAACATCTAAATCATTAGAATGTGCTAGTGGATTAAAAGACTAACTCTGATACAATAATTAATGGCTGTTAATTATATACAGAATTCAAATGTGTGATACCATCTAAGTCAATATGAGAATGGAGTTAATGTTCTTATTACCACCCCTTGTCCAAAAAGTGCCACAAGTACTAATTTATATTAATCATTAGTAAGTGAATTTTGTATATTCATTAATATCTGACAGCAAATTTTAAAGCAAAAAGCCTCTAGATGTAAAAGGGACATTTTGTCATTGTTTCAAGTAACCAGGAATAAAACAATTCTAAATTTGAATGTATGGGTTAGCCCTGATGGCCTAGCAGTCTGGTACACCCTGGATGTAGGTCACTTACATTCCAAGGTTCCAGGTTCAAGACCTGTGGCTGAGGGGAATATCCAAGGGAAAATCTGATTAAAAGTAAAGTGCTTTTTCTGCCTCTTTTTTCCTGCCTGCCTCCTTACTTGCCTTCATTCCTGCCTGCACTTTTCAAAAGGAAAAGAATTTGAATATATGGTAAAATAAAAAACTAAGTATATAAAACAATGGTATGATCCAAAGGAAAGACAAATTAACCTGGAAGATTATAACATGGTATGTCACTTTCTGAAAGAATTTTAAAAAAATCTGTAAATATGAAGGGCTTAATAAAACACAAATGAGATTCATTTGTAGAGATTAGGAAGTAACAGATCTCAAAAGGTGCAACTCTGCCTTCCAAAACACAAGTTAGTATGGAAATCGTGTTAGTTAATAACTAAGCATTAATGAATATGTAGATATGTAGGAATGAAATTGGAAAGAAATTCTGGGTTTTAAAACTCATTTTGTCTCTTTTCAAGTAGAAATCAGTAAAAAAATAGTGTTCTGTGGATGAGGCTATGAATTCAAGGTGCTGATATTGTAGCTAAGATCCATGATCTTAGGGCCAGTTCTAAGGTCACAAGTGGTCTATGAAGCAGCTGCATGCATCAATGATTATTTTGGGATACAGGAAGGGAGTAGTTTATACCTCTGAGGTGTAAGTTACCTGCTGCCACAGCAGGGAATATATGACAGAACATACTGGCTACCTAAAGATGCCCATAAATATTCAGATAAGACGATGGTTCAAATTTACAACTCTATAAGTCAAATTGTAAATTAAACATTTTAATCACAAATATCCGTACAAAAATAGGTAGTATAAACAATCAGTAATAGTGACTTCCCAGAGGGAAAAAAAAAAGCTTAGAGTCCTATTTTTGTATCTTTAATGTTGGTTTTCACAGAAATGTCTGACTTCTCTTCATTATAGATCTGAATAGTCCATATTTTTGCCTTGCTATCAGTGTTCTTAGGGTGCTTAGACAATAAAATTTTTTCTTAGCATTTTACTCATTAAGAAATTCCTAACTTCCAGTCAAGACAGCAACCTGGTAGAAGCAAGACTCATCCTCCACACAGAGCAACTAGGAATTCACTTAATTTTCAAAAACAAACAATAAGAAAAAGCAGGATGTAGAGACAAGAGTAGCAATTGCGACAACAAAGGATGGGCGAAAATGTCTTGGTTCAGAGCTACACCACAGACTCGGACTCAAGATTCCAGCATGGTGAAGGGGTGAAAATGTGGGAGGAATCGATCCTACCATGAATCACAAACACAGTGGAGTCACCCAGAAGGACTGGACCCAGAGCCAGGGGAGAGGATTGAGGCTCAGGAAGGAAGGAGGATCAGTGTGCCATTATTTGAACAGGTAGCCTGGGGAGAAAATTACACTTGGCACCACCAAGTTGGAAGGCAGCTGGGGAATCGCCCATCCCACCTCCTCCCACCAAACTGCCCCAGTCACTGGACCCACCTACCAGAAATCCCACCTTCAGTCTTAAAGGAAGAAGAGTCTTCCAGAGGGAGAAAGGCAACACTACCCACTATCGCCACTTGTGGATGTGGGTGAAACTGCATCCTGATTGCTGACAGTAGGCCAACAGCAAGGTGGTCACTGTGGTACACCTCACACAAACTCCAGCCCCATAGACTAAACTTTGGGGCAGCAACAGAGGGCCCACATAGGAACTTAAACCCAACCAGTGGTGACGCCACAAAATTCTAGAAATCCGTGTCCAAATCAAGATCCAGGGTTATTCAGTGCATGTCAATATCCTACACGAGACCATTCCTACAGGGAAATCTAATACGCAGAAACAAAGAATACCAAACAGAGCAAAGACACAGAGAAATATAGAAAAAAAATGATGGATCCAGTAAAAAATATGGGAAAATCCGAACATAACAGATGTATGCAAATTACCTGAGGATGAATTAAGTACAACAGTGATATACATACACATGGACATCAAGAAAACACAGAGAAAGAAAACAGAGAACAAAAAAAGAGAGCAAAGAGATGAAGCAGCTCAAAATAGATGTCAAAGAAATAAAGAACACAATAGCTGATCTAAAGAATTCAATAGAGGGACTCAAGAATAGGATGGATGAAGCCTCTAAAAGAATCAGTGAACTAGAAGATAGAGCAGAGGAATGCAAAAGCAAACCAGGAAAGAAATAAAACAATGAAATGAAGTCAGCATTTGAGACCTATGGGATAACATCAAAGAAACAACAGTTGCATTATAGGAGTCCCAGGAGAAAAGCGGGCAGAGATGTGCTTGAAGAAATAATTACTGAAAAATTTCCTAACCTGAATAATGAAGCAAGCCTCCAGATCCAGGAAGCTCAGAGTTCCTAAAAGAAACCCAAGCAGACCTACACATAGACATACTGTCAAAAATACAAGATAAAGAATCTTAAAAGCAGCCAGAGAAAAATGAGTCACATACAACGGAGTCCCCATAAGATTCTCAGCAGATTTCTCAACGGAAACTTTACAGGTCAGGAAGGAATGGCATAACATATTCAAAAGGCTGAAAGAAAGATTTTCAACCTAGGATACAATACCCTGTGAGATTATCATTCAGTTCTGAAGGAATAATAAAAACCTTTTCCAATAATCCAAAATTAAAGAAAGTTATCACCACAAAACCATTCTACAAAAAAATACTAAAAGATGCTATATAAAGTGTAAAGAAAGCCCACTTAAAAAGGTCTATTTGAGCTATTCATCTGTTCATTGAAGATGTTAGTCTGCAATTTTTTTTTCTTGGTGACATCTCTATTTTTGGTATCAGCGTGATGGTGGCCTCATGAAAAGTTTTTGGGAGTGTTCCCTGTTCTTCAATATTTTGGAAGAGTTTGAGAATAGGTATTGATTCTTCTCTAAAGATTTGGTAAAACTCATTGGAAAAGCCGTCTGGTCCTGGGCTTTTATTTTTAAGAGGTTATCGATTACCTCTTCAGTATCTTTGCTTGTAATTGTTCTGTGGGGCTTATTAAAAAAACTGGGAATATATTATTTAAGATAAGGCTATGATGTAGATTTTATTATCCCCATTTTACAGAAGACAAAACTGAAGCTAAGAAATCTTCCTAAGATTATATAGTGTATATGTCAGTCAAGGTTCAAATTTATCTTTTATGCCCAAATCCTGTGTGCTTAATATTTTGTCCTGTTTAGTTTGTTATTGATATTGTTTTGGAAAGATAACAGTATCAATTTCTTTTTAATTTTACTTTCATCATGCTGAGATTTTAATTTTACTTAACTTATTCTTCTGGATAATCCCAATTTTTAACTTTTCTAAATTAAGGAATTGTGTTTCAAGCTTACATTATAAATTTTTATATATTTTACTATATTCGTTTTAAAGTTTGTTTTGGAAATATCCAACATACTGTAATCTCCTGAATTTTTTTTGAAATGAGTATTTAATGTGATCAATCGTGTTCTTGAAAAAAAATTTTTAAACGAGACTAGAGACTTGATAACAAACTGAAATATATATACTGATTTAAATGCTGACTTGTCAAAAATGAATTAGCTCAAGAACAATACAGGCAGGTGCATCCTTGTGGAGAAATGGTTAGAACCATTGCCATCTCTCAAGTGCAGGCCACATATTTTCCCAAATTAGGGTTCACTTCCCAGGGTCAGGGGAAATAACCAAGATGTAAAACTAATGTAAAAATAAAATACTCTTCCTTCTCTCTCTTCCAGTCTGTCTATTCACTTTCATTTCTGCTTGTAAATTTCATTTAAAAATATAAGTACAATTGGAAAATTGGAAGATAATGTGTATTAAAAAGAGCATTTGCATTAATTTAAAACTTCCTTAATTTGATAAAGCTGTACTTATATAACTGAATTTCCTTATTATTAGGTGCTAAAACTTTAAAATATTTTTAAAGGCAAGATACAGGCAGCAATGCAGGTGAGTAAGCAGGTGGGCGAGAGAGGAGGATTTTATTTAACTGCGTTGTTCATCATGGTTGTTTCATGAGATCCCAAGTTTTAAACCTGGGACCCTGGGATATTCATGGACTGTATCCGGTGAACTAAAATGCTAGGCCAAAAGGGTGCCCAAAAGCATTGAAATATTTAAGGATGAAAGGTCATGATCCTAGCAAATAATTTTCAACTGACTCAGCAAAATAAGTAGACATAAAATAATCCCGTGTATATATATTATACAGACAAATGTAGAGAAACAAAGCTGATGTGGCAATTTGAAAAAAATAGCTGAATTATACATAATAGAAGAGTTAATTGTAATGTTTTTGTGACTTCTATACATCTACTTTTCAAAATAGAAATTTTAATTAACGTAATGACAGCAAAGTTCATTTTGGGTCATTTGTTCCCGCAGTTTTTCAAAAATAATGCTAGTCTGATTGCCACTTGAAATACATAGCTAACTTTGCTTTGGAGCAGTTAAGTATTTCTACCATGTATGGTTCAAACTTTGTTTAGAGGCAAGACAGTGTTTCCCAAGATAAGTGTGGAGGACATGGACAAAGTGGGTCAAGAAAAAGGGTCTCCTAATACATGTCTGACTAGCTTTTCATTATAGCTAAATGAAAAATAAGGCTAAGTGAAAATCTATTGTTTGCTAAAAATATGACAACTCTCAATAATGCAATTTTCATGACCATATAGCTTGCAAATTACTCCATAAATTTATTAGGGTATTTCTTTAATTTTTTTAAGCGAATATGAAATGATGGACCATTGTTTAAGTTACCAGGAAAACAGTGTGGAGATGTAATTTTTCTATCTCTTTTTTTGCAATGTCTACATTCTCCTTGTAATGTTTCATTGTGGGCAATGACCTCAATGACCAGAGGTAATTTAAAAGAAATAGTGGGGTGAATATGAAAGAGATTAAGGAAATTTATAATATCCATAAAATTGTTATTCACAATTGTTTTTTTTTTTCTTTTTGGTTTTTAGTACTACAGAAGCTAAACTGATTTACAACTCCATTTTCACAAAGATGATTTCCTTTTTACTTATACTAGACCTGGAAAAAAAAGAAATAATATGAGAATACCAGGTGTAACACTTTTGTTTCTTCTGAAAAATATTACTCCTTATTTTTGATGCTTTGATAATTATACTTTCTGCTTAAATTTGAGAAAAGTTGTTATCCATTTAATCTCATGAGTAATTTTATTTTGAAATATAAATCTGAATTTATATTTTTATAAGAACGTTTTTTAACGTTTTACCATGATGCTGTCAACATAAAGTTTTCTAGAGTTTTACTCCACTTAATACACACACTTTCGACAACAAACTTTACACACAAAAAAAGGCTTCTTTGACCACAAGATTACTAATACACTTGAGTAACATGAAAAACTAGAAAAAAGGATGGCTGTGCAGAACCTGGGCATGTCCATGTTTTAACAGATTCCAAGATAAAGATCCTTTATGAAACCATTGAGAATCAAAGATAGAGCTGTTGGGATTCAACAATGGACTCAAATCTCTTTACCTCTGGTCCACTCGGCTCTCATGATCATAATGGATCACAAAATGTCAAGGTTAATTCCTTTACTAAGAACTTTCAACATGGTATTTACAAGAGATTCCATTGTAGTCTTATTTCAAAGGGGTCAGCAGGTGTAATATATTCTTTAGAGGAATTTTTATTCACTTCTCCAGGCTGCAATATAAAGTATTTGTCCATACAGTAAGCATTCTGGGCATTGAAAGAATGAGTAGCTACATTTTTAAACTCACCAGCTTCACAAGCATTTTAAAAAATGGTCAAGAAAAATTTATACTACTGAATGGCATATATTTGGAAAACTTTTGAGACACAGTGCAGGATATAGTTTGTACTTAAGAGTGCTCATACATCCATATCGTCTGGGCTGTTGTGAATTTTTCCTGTTCTCCTGGCATAATTATTAGTATGCTTGCTTTGACTTTTAAAAGAATATGCTTAGGATAATAAATGAAATGGTCCCCTTAAAAAAAATTCCTTTGGCACACATTGGTGGAGTAGTTTGGTCTGCCTCCTGTGGCCAGCACAGTCCACATACATCCCAAGGACCAAGGTTTGTATCCCAGAGCTGAGGGGAGGGACAACCAAGATGAAGAACAAAATAAGGTGCTTTTCCTCCTCTCTATTCCTGACTGCCTACCTCTGATTGCATCTTTCCTTTAAAAAAATTCCTTTGGTTAATATTGAATATATTTGCTAGCCATGGTATGAAAAATTCAACAGCCCTGAACTTACAAAACTGCTTATTCAGAACCTGAATCAAGAAAGACTGCCAAGTCACCTCCTTGCACATTTCCTTTTACAGGGACTTGACAACCCCAGGATCTGTCAAGTGACGAAGCATGGCAATTATACATTGCTTCAACACTTTCTCTAAAGTTTTTCACCATACATGTAACTGGACATCAGCAATGTGATACAGAAGTCACACTTCTGACTAGAGGAAGTTGACTGCTTACCTCCTGCTTCTTAGTTAAGCTGCAGCTTATCACAATTTTGTATTCCCATACCATGACTGTGACATTGGATACTCTACTTCCCCAGCATCAGATTTCTGATGTGCAGTGAGCTGTACCTTCCAGTTTAAGGCTTTCCTAAAGTCACTGCACTTACAGGATTTCCGTTTGGTATGAATTTTCTGATGTTTAATAAGATTTGATCTGATGGTAAAGGCTTTCCCACATTCAGCACATATATATGGTTTCTCTCCTGTGTGAATTCGATGGTGCTCATGGAGCTGTGATTTCTTGATGAAAGCCTTGCCACAGTCACTGCATTCATAGGGTTTCTCTCCAGTGTGAATTCTACGGTGTCTATTTAAATGTGACTTCTGGATGAAGGATTTCCCACATTCAGTACAAATATAGGGTTTCTCTCCTGTATGAATTCTTTGATGCATAATTAATGTTGATTTTCTTGCAAAGGCTTTCCCACATTCACTGCATTCATAATGTCTTTCTCCAGTATGAGATTGCTGATGTATGTGGAGGCCTGACTTTCGAGTGAAGGTTTTTCCACAGTCACTACATTTATACGGTTTCTCTCCAGTATGAATTTTCTGGTGTGTAAAGAGATTTGATCTATCACTGAAAGCCTTGCCACATTCAGCACATCTGTAGGGCTTCTCTCCTGTGTGAATTTGCTGATGTACATGGAGTTGTGATTTCTTAGTAAAGGATTTCCCACAATCATTGCACTCATAAGGCTTCTCTCCAGTATGAATTCTCTCATGTGTAATAAAATGTGACTTATGGAAGAAGGCCTTCCCACATTCAGTGCAAACATACGGTTTTTCTCCTCTATGGATTCTCTGGTGTATACTTAGTGTTGATTTCTGAATGAATGTTTTCCCACATTCATTGCACTCATATTGTCTCTCTCCAGTATGACATTTCTGATGTATTCTGAGTCGTGACTTCCAAGTGAATGATTTTCCACAGTCACTGCATTTATAGGGTTTCTCTCCAGTATGAATTTTTTTGTGTTTAATGAGATTTGACTTGTCAGTAAAAGCCTTCCCACATTCAGTACATATATAGGGTCTTTCTCCAGTGTGAATTTTCTGGTGTATAATGAGATTTGTCTTGTGGGTAAAGACCTTCCCACATTCTGAACATATGAAAGGATTCTCTCCTGTGTGAATTCGCTGATGCACATGGAGTTGTGACTTCTTTATAAAGGACTTTCCACAGTCCCTGCATTCATAAGGTTTCTCTCCAGTATGTATTCTCTCATGTGTAAGAAAATGTGACTTACGAATAAAGGCTTTCCCACATTCATTACATACATAGGGTTTCTCTCCTGTATGAATTTTCTGATGCATACTTAGTGTTGATTTCCTTGTAAAGGTTTTTCCACATTCAGTACATTCAAAATGTTTCTCTCCAGTAGGAATTTTCTTATGTATACTGAGGTTTGAATTCTGACAGACATTTTTTTCACACTCACTGTATTCATGGGGTTTTTCTCTAGAAGTAGGAATTCTCTGGCATTTGAACATTTCTGGTTTCTGGATAAAGGCTTTTCCATATTCACTGTATATACAGTGTTTCTCCTCAGTATGACTTTTCTCTTGGTTTGACTTGAGGGAAAAGTCTTTATATTCAGTGCAGGCATAAGGTTTCTCTCCTGGAGGAATAGAAAATTGAGGCTTCTGAGTGATGACTGTCTCACATTTGTTGTATTCATGTTTTTCTTCAGTATAAATACTGTGATGTGTCAAGAAGTGTGACTTCTGAGCAAAATATTTTGCATAGTCAGAAAATAAACAGAAAGTTTCCTGAGTATGAATTTTCTTATGTTGAATGAAAGCTTGTTTCTGACTCAGAAGTTTTGTACATTGATTACATTCACAGGTATTGATTTCTTTATGAGAATTCATGTGATTAAAATAATTGCCATATCCAACAATCTCACCAAGATCTTTTGCTACATTGTTTCTGTTACATTTATATAAGTTTACAGTAGGCTTTAAACTCTTTCCAAATGAGTCATAGTTATGGCACCTTCTTTGTGAATGAACACTGTGTGTGTTTACATGAACTACTTTTCCAATGTCCTTATATTCATAGTCTCTCTTCTTAGCCAGTGTTTCCTTATCGATAAAAGTGACATGATTGAAATGTTTATTCTGCTTTTTCTCATCATCATTTTTCTGTGCATCATCTTCACACAATTCTAAAGTGAAATACAGGCCATCTCTTGTAAAGAGATTAATCCTCTCTAGCTGCTTCAAAATTTCTCTAGACATTTCTTCTTGTGAAATTTCAAAATGAATATCCCCATCTAAAAAATAAAAATAAAATAAAATGGACACAAACAGCAATTAACAGACAACAGAAGGAATGATACATAGAATTTATTCCAAGTAAACACAGAGAAATTGGAGAGTCTAAGTGTAACAACAAATATAAATATATGTATATATATAAAAGACATAAATGTTAAGTAGAGCAATCCATGTACATATAATAATGTGATAATAAAAGCAAATACTCCTACTACATTTATATGATAAACAGTATCATTGAGATGTGCCAGACATAATATAGGTTCTATATTAACGCATTTAATCATTATCACAGTCTTTTACCATTGGTATTTTTTTATTGTTCCTATTTTACAGATGAGGAAACTGAGAAGAGTTAAATAATTTCACCAAGAACACAATGGTGACACAGGTGTTAAGCCTGTGCCTGGAACACAGTCTACATAGAGCCCAAGTACCTGGGTTCAGGGACTGGCGTTAGGGGTACAGCTAAAATGAACAGCTAAATAAATAAAATGCAAATTCCTCTTTCTTCATTGCTGAACTGACTTCATTCTGCTTGCCTTCCTTTTTTTTAAAGTAACTTTCCCACAAATCAAATGCTGGAAAATCTAATTGAGGAAGATGAGATGCAAACCAAAGAATATCAATTCTAGGTGGGTAACAGAACTATATAAAAAGGTATAGAAAAACAAAATGGGCATGCCCTGGTGGTTCAGTGGTTAAGTCCTCCAGCAGGTACAGTCCACATACATCCCAAAGACCTGGGTTCGCAACCTGGGACCTGGAGGAGCAACCAAGATGAACTACTAAATAAAAATAAATAAAATACTTTTTCCTCTTTCTTTCTGCCTGTCTGCCTCTGCTCTCCTTCACTCCTGCCTGTACTTCTTCTTCAAAAAAAAAAAAGGAAATCAACGAACTCTGTCAGTTAAAAAGAATTTCTGAGCCTAGATTTTTATTATCTATAAATCCTCACTAATCTCCTTGTTTTCTCCTTTCTCTATTAACCACTGTGCCCTAAACACCAATTCATTTATGTGTAGTAAAACTATTGTAGCCTCAGTCATCCTGACTTAGCTAAACAGTAAGTATGTGTATATGATTCTGTTCTTTCTTCCTGGCTTAAAGTGCAGAGAATCATTAATCTAGTAGAAAACATATAACAACAAAAATGGTCAGTCATCTGAGGCAGACTAAAAGTTGCTCATCAAAACATGTCTCCTTCTTTCAATGGTATTAAACATGTAGCCAAACACATGTCTGCCTCAAACAACAGGTCTGTACAGCCTCACTTGTCATTAGGTAAAGCCAAGTAATTCATTTCTCACCAATTAAATGGAAGTAAAAATTATTCGTGTTGTGAAGAGGCCAATGTCTTAAGGAAGAAGCTATGTCTCTCACAACACTCTTCTCTTCCTACTGTCTACAGACTTGGCAGTACCCAGACCCAGTTCTATGCAACTGGCAATGCCCTAGACAGCGTTGGAAAACTCTGGTCCTCAGGATAAATACAGGTCTACCCGAAAGCTAAAAATAGATTTTACATTTTGAAATGGTTGGAAAAAATCAAAAGAAAAAATATTTTATGACACATGGAAATCATCTGCGATTCAAATTTCAATGTCCATAAAGCTTTTATTGGAACACAGCCACACCCATTCATTGATGGGATGTCTGCAGCTGTTTGGGAGCTACAAAGCAGGAATGAGTAGTTCTGAGCAACCACATGGCTCACAAAGTCAAAAATATTTACTTCTGGGTCTTTACAGAAAATATTTGAAAGCCCCTTTTCTAGGGGATGATAGTATGATGACTTTCTAGGAGCTCTGATCCTGACTGGCCATTGAAAACATGTTTGTGTGGCAAACCTACACCAATCACCCTGAAACTGTAATGTGGTGGATCCATATTTATGTTCTCTAAATCAGTTTCTTAGGGTTCCTTAGTGAAATCTGGCTGCTGTTCAATAGATCATTCTAGCCTAGAATAAAAAAATATTCCAAATTCTGGTATACTGCATAAGACATAAAAAATAGTATACTATTATCTTATTCTCCTTAAGTTTTTGAATACATAGAATCTAACCATATCCATTTAATTAGCCCTAAACATTCTTTAAGAGTTATATGAAAATTTTACTCACACAAACCATTAATTTTTGTTTTCATTAAACCTAAGGACATCTAATACTGAATTCTTAAATAAGGATTTTGATCTTTTGCAACTCTGCTAATTCTTTAACTTACAAACCCATCGCTATGTCTGGCAACATTTGTATTACTATCAACAATATTCAATGTAAATGTTTTACTCTGATGTTAAAAAGTGCATTATTGGCACACCCTGATAGAGCAGCAGTTAGGTCAATCACCTCCAAATGAGCTCAGGCCACATACTCCAGGGTTTGAGTTCGGGATGGTGGTGGGGACAACCAATGTGAACAACTAAATAAAAATAAAATGCTTCTTCCTCCTCCCTCTTCCTGCCTGCCTGCCTCCTCACCCTCATATATGCCTGAATCATTCCTTTAAAAAATTTTTTTTAAAGGGTTAGCTATACCCTGGTAGAATAGCAGTTAGGTCAATCTCCTCCAAAGGACACAGGCCACATATCACTGGGTTTGAATCCCAGGTCCAGGGAAACAACCAGTGTGAAAAGCTAACTAAAAAATAAAGTGCTTCTTCCTCGTCTCTCTTCCTGCCTGCCTGCACCTTTCTTTTAAAAATTTTTTTTAAAGTTTTAAGTGTTATATGATTCCTCTGTTTCCACTGATTCTGTGACTCACTCAATAAAATACAGTCATAATTCAGGCCAATAAAGTGTATATGTATGTAAGTTATTTTTCCAATAGACACTGGAGTCTATGTTATTACTAAATCCTTTTCCTTGTCTCCTTTATTTTTTTTTTTACCTTTGTTCCTATCCAAAATGCATTGTTCTTTATGGATCATTTAGGGTTTTATGCTCTAGAAACTAATCTCTAATATCCAGAAAGACATGCTTTTAACTTAAAAACAAAAAACAGAAACAGAAACCAGATATTCTGAGTTACTCATATTCATGCTTAATTGTCATAGATGTACTCCATTAAAAATGCTTAATGTGTAAAGGCTGAACTTTCAAACATTTCATGCAGTTAATTTTCCTTTCCAGTTAAAATCTATGGCCCTTTGGATTACTCCTAGCAAAAAATTTTAAAAGTACTTCCAAGATACAGCAAAACAAGTCCTCTGACTCTCACATAAATTCAAATTTTAATCTTACTAAATATTCTCTATAGAAATACTTAAAGAACAAGACAGGAGTAAAGACACAGTTTTCACATAATTTAATTTTCTCTGAGTTTCTGTGGATTGGAAAAATTAGAAAAGGAAAATTAACATATGCTGTTAATAGGTCCAATTACAAAGTAAGTAAAAATATAAGCAAAAAGCAATGGTCTGTGTTTTATGACAGATCACAAAATGATCAAATGGTCATGCATAGAGGGTTTGTACGTGGAGAGCTCATTAAAGAAAATATTAAAATGAAGTAAAAATTATTATGAAAATTAAACATAGAAAATATGAATTACAAACGTGAGGCTATGTTCTTTCTTTAGCTTTAAACCCACTGAGAAGAGAATTTTTAAGTTTAATTTTATTCCAGATATCTTTGACAGGATAAACACAATGTTTTAAAGAGGAATGAAACCTATCAGCAGCATCTAAGATAAACTAGTAACAAAATAATAACAGAACAGAGGATTAGCACATGCAAAAATGGAATAATCCAGGCATAGGAAAATATAGGCATGGTTTTAGGTAAGTCACTAGAAAATAAGAGGAAGACATCTACTTGATATTTTACAAAAGAGAGAAATAGAGCAGAAAGAATTATCTGAGACTATGAGTCAGAAAGAAAAGTCAAAACCACAACAGGACATGACAAAATTTTAAAAGGGAGTCATAGCCATCTGCTTCGTAACTGTTCCTTCTTCTCCACAAACTACGCACCCTGATGGGCTCTGTATACGTGAGGCAGCAGTTTCTCCTGAGAGCACTAGATAATGGAGGCCAATGCCAGTTTGAGACACAAGTCACAATGACAGGGAAGATGGTCTCCCTGAGTCTGGTGCCCATCATAACTTATACTAGAATTGATATACAATATTCAATCTGAGACAGAAAGATAGGTGTGGGCCATGATCTACACCCATGGCCAACTTAGAGACAGTCCAGTTCCTTATAGCTGTCCCTAAATGCCAATTGTAATTTCCAGCATCAGTTGATTATTTAAATGACAGTAGGTAAATGTCGCAAAAACCAGCACAGTTTAAGGCATATACTTGCTAGCAGGCAGTAGTCTTGAAGCAGAAGAAAGACTCTGTCTAGAGATCCTGCTCACAGTATCAACTATCAAGTCACTCAAAGAGGAGGAATGGATCCTTTTGTCAAGAGTGATGATGTGACACACAAACCACATAGTAAGGAAAGTTTTCTAGCATACCTTAATAAGGCTTTTATGGAAGAGCTGCCCCATATATGTGAGAGCAGCCTGAGAACAAGGGTAGGTTTTGGGGGTTTTGATGGTGTTTTGGGCTGAGGCCAGGGTGACTATTTCTGTGTAACTTCCCACCAATGCCCAGGAAGAGAGCACCTGGGCTTTTTTTTTTATCACCTGTCCTAGTATGGGACAACAAGCAAGGACAGAGGTGTTTTAAAAGTCAGCCTCAAATAAAAGTAAAGTCAGCTACCACAAGATTCATAATGAGATGCTCAGAATATTTTGTTATTGTAGAAACACAAATTAAAATAATAATTAGAAATTAAAATTCATTAGATCATCCAAATTCTTAGAAACACCTAGAAATATGGGCTTGGATATGAAGAAAATGATACCCTTATACAATCAAGAGGATTGTAGAATGCACATCCAACCTAGAAAATAATGTAATCATTTATTTAGACTAGCTGGGAAGTAGGATAAGCAAAATGGGATATATTTCCACATTATAAAATGCTCTGCAGTCATCAGAAGCAAGGCACTAAAACCACATAGCAACATGAATCAATTTAAATTAAAAAGAGAAACTGAGTGACATATATAAGATAATACCATTTCCATAATTAAAAACCACTTAAATATACAAATATTCCACAGCTGGCAAGGACAGCTAGCAATCTATCAACTATATTAGAACAGTAGATAAAGAGGAAAATGAGCAGTGAAAATGAATAGAAATAAAGAAGGAACTATAACAAGCAGGAGACAAACACATTTGTGATCATATTGACTAGAGCTGAGGACTGTAACTCATTTGCAAATCACAAGGAGAATGAGCAGTGAAGATGAAGAGAAATAAGGAAAGAACTATAACAAGCAGGAGACAAACACATTTATGATCATATTGACTACAGCTGAGGACTGTAACTCAATTTGTAAATCACAAGGTATAAAATTTTTTTGTAAAATAAAAAAAATGCATGAGAGACCAAATTAATGTTCTGTTTTATTAGCCAAGTAAGAGAAAAAGTCAGAAATAATTTTTCATATATAGCAAAAAGTTGTCTCCATGTGTAGGTAATGGTATCTCAGTCCACAGTTGGAGGAGAGGCATGGGAGATTACAATATAAAGACATCTCTGGATGACAATTCTGAGGCACTAAGGGAAAAGAGAAAATGAAAGGAAACTAGCAGGAATATGACCCACAGTAATTTTCTTAAAGGTAAATCCATGAGTATCTGAATGAATGAATGAAAAAAGGATTTAAGACTTCGAAGAGGCAAAAAGAATAAAAATGATAAAGGGAGAAAAGGTAAAAAAGTAGATTCCCAGATCCAAAGTACTAGGAAATGTAGCAGAGTCCCTCCTAAACAGTCAAGTAAAGAAGACAATGATATGGAAGGGATGGCATTTAGATTTCTGGGGGTCATTATCAATTAATTCCAAGCCAAGTCAGAATGTTTCAAAAGCATCAAATTAATAGCACTTCCAAGTGGCCAGTCTCTGCCAGGACAACTGTCACACTTGTCCTCCATGCTCCTAGTTCTCAACTCACCTAGACAGTTCTGACTTGAGATTTCACCATCCAACATACGTCGCTCTCCTCCCTGCTCCAACATGAAAATGACTTCTGGCTTGGGAACCTGACACCCTATTGATAAGAGATGATAGAGGACTTGGTTTCAAAGACCAGTACAATGAAACATTCTATTTACCTTTCAGAAAGGCTCACAGGGAATAAAAGTATAGGCATAGTAACCAAAAGAGATTAAGAACATAGGACAGGGTAGGACAAAACTTGTACACACTTCAGATATATTATAGTCCGGAGAAGACCCAGAAACCTCAGAAACCCAGAAATTCAGAAATCCCACTGAGGAAGAAAATACACTCAAGAAGGCACAGCCTTATGGCCAGCAGAGCTGTGCTTACCCACTGAGATCAGGTTGAAATAGTTTTCCAGCATCACATCCCGGTACAAGCTTTTCTGAGCAAGGTCCAGTTGTTGCCACTCCTCCCTGCTGAAGTCTACAGTTACATCCTTGAACGACACTGATTCCTATAAAAACACAATCCTATTCAGTGTGAAGGATCAGGATTGTGAACAGGAAGAATTCACTTTAGGAATTCACTTTTAAAAAAGCATTTAACATAATATAACACATAATGTTCCTACTAAATACCTATATTTTACATGATTATTTTTAAGGAAAAATAAATCTTATAAAAATCCATAAAATAAAAAATAATCCGTTTATAATAATTCTGCTATTCTTTATAAAGACTTTGTGACACACTGGACCCAGTGAGATAATCCAGAATAATCTTTCCATCTCAAGGTCCTTAACTTAATCATACCTGCAAAGTTCTTTCTGCTACCTAAGATGACATATTCATCAGGTCCAGGGATTAGGAAGTGTATATCTTTAAATGGGTTATTATTCTGTCTACTATATCCAGTAAAAGAAAATGGAATGTAAAAGTAAAAAAAGGCTTCAAACTTCTGAGTAAAAATAACTGCAATTGTCTAGACAACATAGTTTTCTTCTGTTCCTCACTTCCTTGCATGTCCTCTCTAGCAGAGTCGTTAACACTCATTTCTAATTCCAGTATGTGTGAAGAAATCTAAGCTCCTCCTATCATGTTCTTTCAAATTCTTACACTTTGGGAGTGCTCTGGTAGCTTAGTGATTAAGGTCACAGGGTGCAGTCCACATACACCCTCCCCTCGTCAAGGACCCGGATTCAAGACAAGGGGCCAGGGGAACAATCAAAATGAACAACTAAATAAAAAATAAAATTCTCCTCTCTTCCTGCTTGCTTTCTCACCTTCATTCCTGCCTGTATTTTCCTTTAAAAAAATTATTTCTACCCATTGCCAAATTCCAAAACCACGTCCACATTTTTAGTTCTTTGTTATAGCAGCACCTCCCCTTCCAGGTACTGCATTCTGTATTGTTTCCCCATTTCTACTGCAACAAATTACAAGCTTTAAAATAGCACACATTTATTAGAGTTCTAGAGGTCAGAGTTCAAAATGGGTCTGACTGGTCTAAAATCAAGGTGTTGGTAGGGCAGCATTCCTTCTGGAAGCTCGAGAGAATTCATTATCTTACCTTATACAACTTCTAGGGACTCACGTCCCCTTCTCTATCTTCACTGCCAGTAGAGAGCATTTTCAAATCCCTCTCTGATGCTCACCTTTCTTCCTCCCCCTTTTACTTCCAAGGACCCATACTGCAGCCAAACATAATGGATTTCAAAACAAAAACAAACAGTTTTGGCCTGATCACACACCCACCAGCAAAACCCAGTGGGTATCCTAGATTCCTATGCTTGCCTAGCTGTACAGAGGTGCCCTTCCACGTTCCAATGGAGTAGTATGGGGAAAAGCTAAGTGGGGAGTTAGGATTTTCATCCCCATTCTTAGTAGTAATGAAAGAAAAAAATAGATTAACATCTCTCACAAATATGATTTTTAAATCCTTAAAATATTAGCAAATATAAATGTATCAGAAGTATATGCTATAAGTAAGTGGGATTTATTCAAGTCTCAATATCTGAAAATCAATGTAATCCACCATACAACAGGCTAAAAAAGTAAAATTATACGATCATATCAACAGATGTAGAAAATGCATTTGACAAAATTCGACACCCATTCAAGAGAAAATGCAAAACTTTGCTTCAAAAAGGTGGTCCTTGGACAAGTAGTATTGACATCCTATAGGAATCCTAGGCTTACTAAATGAGAATGTGAAGTCATGTGCAAGAGTGAGAAGCACTGCTTTGTATGACAATAGAATAGCTGAGCACACTTCTACAGGCTGCTGTTGAAGACACGGTTGCAGCACCATGCATCTGAAGACCTGCCATCATCTTCTCAAACATAAGAACAAAGAAATCTTTATTATAGGTAAAATAAATTACTTATCAACAATATAAACCATGCATCTAATTCCCATGATTACTATGTCTTTCAGGAAGATGAAAGAAAATTTTATGGTTCAAAGTCATGCTGTGTGAAACCACACAACTCACATATCCCAAGTTTGACTTGGAGTTCCTTTATTTTCTCTAATCTTCATTTTTATTTATTTATACTTGTCCACCTTTCTATGTGGGTTATTAGATACCTTCTAAAGCTCACAAGAAAATGTAAAAAACAACAAATAAATATATGAACAAATAAGAACTCACCACGGACTTGGTCATTTCTGGCTCTTCTGGGAAGGGGGCAGAAACCGGAGAAAACAGATATAGATGAGAGAAGGATCTGTGCCAATGTCGCACATGGGCACATGCATCATTTAGTGTCCATGCACCTGACCCAAAACTTATTTCTTAAACCACATGATTAAAAATCCTTATATTAACCACACTAAATCATAATAGCCAAGATGAAAGAAAGGAAAAAAAGGGAGAGAGAGAGAGAGAGAGAGAGAGAGAAAGAAACAAAGAAAGAAAGAAAAGAAATTTTGCCCTTTGAAACTGGAGGGGATGTTAGAAAAAGCAAAAGAAATGATGGTTTTACTTATGCAGAATATAATGGGATGAAACAGTTAAACCCCAGCAAAACCCCACAGGACACAAGATGATGATTGTCAAAGGGCTGGGGGTGGGGAGAGAAGGAGAGAGGGAACAAGGTGGTGGTAAACGACGCTAGAACTATGGTGGTGGATGTGATGTGAAATACCCTTAGTGTAAGAAATGAGTTCAGCATCTTAAAATGCAAATGGCTTTGTACACAAAAGAAATAATAATAAAATTAATACATTATTTAAAAAAAATAAACTTATACAAAGATTTAAGTGTAGGAGTTTGACCAGAACATGGCTGGTAAGAAAACAAGCTAGGGACATCTTAACATGTAATAATTGTGAAATAATTATACTTTATAGAACATCTGAAGGACATGGTATATGAAATTAAAGTACTGTAGAAAACATGCTAAATGCAAAGTAAAAATAAATACACCAAACAACATGATTCCATTTTCAATGAGCTATATGTATGTACATAGATATACACACATACATGCATATACACATACACGAATGGATTCATATATATATACAAAGAGGAAATTATCTTAAAGGAAATATACTAACATATCAACAGATGTAATTTTTATTTCAGAATATAGGGCTTTTAATTCGTCTAAAAGTACAGAAGCAAAAACCATAAAACATTCTGATTTCCTTTACAACCCCCAAGGCAAAAATGAAAAACTAACAAAAAAGCACCCATGTGTAGGGAAATTATTTTGTATATTGTAAGAAATAATATAAACTCAAAACTTACAGTTAAGGGTTAGCTCTACTGCTCATCTCTTTAAAATGTTCATGACTACCTAACAGGACAATCTCCCATGAAATGTTATATGCATTTCCAAGGAAGGTCATTGCTCAGGTAACAGAGTTAAGAAAAAAAACCAAAAACCACATCTTTTCTTTTAAATGGAAATGGAAAAGGAAAAGACAGAGATAAAAGAAACTATTCAAGCTCTACCTTCTTTCCTACTGGTTATGACTTATACCTCCTTCTCTCCAACCTTCTCTCTTTTCCTCCTATGTCACCACCTTGGCTTCCAAAGCTGCCTCTGCCTCCACTGTGACTTCCAAAGCCACCTTCACCCTTGGCTTGAGCCAGGTCAAAGTAACTTTGTTTCCATCAATGTCACCACCTTCCATGGCCTCCTTGGCGATTTTGGCATCTTCTTCATTATTGAAGTCTACAAAATCAAACCCTTGAGAGACCCAGACTCCCAGTCAGTGACAATCTTTGCCCATATAGTCATCACATGACTCCTCTTCTGTGTCTCCTCTGACAGACCTTTGACAAACAGCGCTTTGGATGGCTGTATTCGTGCACCAGGTGACCTACTAAGTACTTGCAGGCTGACTGCGCTGTCCTCAAATTCTCTTCTGTTACAGGAATTTAAAGCTTCTTTAGCATCTTCAAATGAAGCAAATTCTACAAATGCATGCCCTTTAGATTTGTCATTTTAGTTCTAGGGCACTTTGGTAAAAGCTGCCTTCTCAAATACTTACTGAAGTGCTTCTTCTGCTACATGGAGGAAAGATTGCTACAAATCAGAGTTTTTGATACATCATTCCAACTGCTTTTCCTTCCACCTCAATCGTCTTACTTGGACCTGTCTCTCCAGTACAGCACAGGGAAATGCATGGATCTTGGTTCCCTGCTTTTCTTCCAAGGTTTTCTCTGCATCACTTTCTGCTTAAATTCAATACAGGTAATTCCTTTACTTTTTCCACCCTAGCTGACCAGTCTGATCTCCACAGCATCTTCACACACTTCTTTTAAGTCATTCTGAGTACCTCTGTAAGACAGTTTTTTAGGCAAAAGTGTCCTTGCATCTTGATCTTTCTCTTTTCCTTTGTTTTTCCAAATTTCATTTCAATTCCAAAGACTCTTAAACCAGCAACTTCCAACGCTTTTTCTAGGTCTTTAGGAGATTCAAAATCCACATAGTCAAACTTCCTACACCATCCAAAATTGACATCTATAACAGCAAGATTTTTTTTTTCTTTCCCTTCTCCCAGCCCCAGGTCACAAACCTGGCTCCTTGGGCTTTACATGGCCTACACCTTAGCTGCTGACCCACTAGGGTGTGACTAATTTTTTTTTTTTTATTTTGCCATCCCCAGCTCCCAGTCTTAAACCCATATCCACAGTTTTCATATTCTGTACCTTAGCCACCTGAGTCACAGAGGGAGGCAGTAAGATCATTTTCAGCAAAGAGGTAACTTTTTAAATTCAGGAGCATTTTTGCTGAAGTTCAGGTTTCCAACAAACGGAATGAAAGATGTAGTTGGTTCAGTGTCTTCTCTTTTCTGTTTCTTGCCTTCAGGTGTGGATTTTTGACTGGCCATTTTGATCTTTTGTTTCTAGGTGTTTCTTTGACAGGTTCTTCTTCCTCTTCTCCTCCAAGTCCTCATTATCTTCCTCTTCATCATCATCTTCTTCATCCTCATTATCCTCTTCATTATCCTCAGCCATGCTCTTGGCCTTCACAGGAACAGCCTTTGCAGGAGCTTTCTTTCCTCCGGCTGGTATAGTCTCCATAGCTTCTTTAGCATCATCTTCATCATCCTCATCCTCCCCCTCATCATCTTTCTTTTCTATCTGATAGAAAAGTGGCAGTGATGAGCCCAGAGGAACCCAAGTGATGTCAATGGTAGCTGCTGGCAGCAAAGATTCTAGGGTGCGTATGTTGGCTGTCAGGCTTGATACTGAGTTGGAAGACTCAAATAGAATATTTGAGTGATGATAAAATTACAAGTTATTTTATGTTTAAATTCTTACTTGGCATGCCCTGGTGGAGTAACAGTTAGGTCAATCACCTCTGAAGGACATAAGCCATATACCCTGGGTTTGAGTCCTGGGTCTGGGGGAAAACAGCCAGTGCAAATAATGAAATGAAAATACAATAAAAGTGCTTCTTCCTCCTCCTCGAAAAAGATATTCTTACTGGTTAGTGAAAAATAATTATTTTTAAGGAATATATATTGATCTGAGGGGGTTGGGAGAAATGGATAAAGGGAGTCATTATGATAGTGATAGATGGTACTAGAACTTTGGTGGTGGGTACAATGTGGTGAATACATTTATCAAGGAGTGAAGCTGTATTCCTGAAATGTAGAAGTATTGTAAACCAGTGATCATTACAAAATAAAATAAAGACTATGTTGATTTTGTTCTTCAGTTCCTATGACCATCCATAGGAAAGACCAAAGAGGGAGGTTTCTAACTTTTTCATTGGTCTTCCTTGCTTGCAGTTCTTAAAATAGAACTTTCATTGAAGACGTTGTTGTGACTGCAATACAATAAGCAGATCTGGGCGTGGTTAATAATAAAACTTAAGACCTCAGTCAAGTATTACTGACTGAGGTCACTGTTTCCAATTGTTTTATGACAGTTGTCTAACATAAACAACAATTAATGCAAGAATTACATATATCTTCCAACTAATTTCAACAATTAGTATTTTGCAGTATTGGCTTAATCTGTCTCACACACACACAGTCACACACAAATCCACATATATATTTATATACTCTTTATCCCCCTGACTTTGTGTAAGTTGCAGACATCATTATACCTCTATACCTGAATGCATCAGATAATCTCCTAAAATATCATTCTCATGCCTAAGGAAATTAATAGCTATTCTATATCAGTTTTAATATTCAGTTCATATCTGGTGCACCCTGGTGGAGTAGCGGCACATGCCATATACATCCCAGGGTCCCAGGGTTCACAGAGAACAACCAGAATGAACAACTAAATACAATAAATAAAGTGCTTCTTCCTACTCTCTCTTCCTTCCTGCCGGTCTTAAATATATATATATATACTACCAGTATAACTATTAAATGCACTTTTCTAATATAGGCAGTATTTTGGTTACTTCTTTGCTGATTTTTATATTGCATATGAAGTACATGAATATGACATATATAACATTTTCCCTGTTTCCACACCTGTGTATCTGCTATGCAGATCAAGACAGAAAACATTTCTGGGACATTTGGGAAGGAAGTATTAGATCAAATCGCTTTCTAAAATTTGCAAAAATAAACAAAAGAATCAAGCATTGCTGTAGTTTAATACCCTGAGGTTAGGGTAACTAAATACTTGATAAAGGAGTTGCTGTTTTTCTCTTTTTATAATATTCTGATTAATCAATAAAGGAATGATAAACATGGAAATGTCTGTTTTGTACCGTCAATTAAATATTGGATGTAGAAAATATCCAATGGCTGATCGCATCACAAAAAGAGGTCTGACATGATGCATCTCCCAAGAGATGCCAAACAAACAAAAGTGAACCAGAATCTCATCAAGACTCTAAACCTTCCTTCCAATCTAAGCTACATAAAATGATATTTTAAAATAGATTGTACTTTTTTTTAGATATGATAACAGCACCATGGCTATTTTTATTACAAGAACTTGGTTTTAGGCACACCCCTCTGGCTCAGAAGCTAAGGTGCAGGCCCTATAAAGCCCAAGGATACAAGTGTAAGACTTGGGGCTAGGGGAAGGGGGAGGAAATGTTCTTATTTTTAGATATATATTGAAATATCCATAGAGGAAATGATGAAATATTTGAAATTCACTTCAAAATAATCTAACAGAAGAGCAAGCACATAGAGGAGGGCAGGCACAGCTGCTACAAATGACTGGGTGAGAGGTGATCACTGTGGAAGTCAACTGATGGATATATGGGGGTCCTTTATACTATCCTTGACTGTGTTTCATACTTTCACAGCTAAAAGTTTAAAAGCAAATTTTTAGATAACCAGAGAATTTGAATGTAGATTTAGTACCAAATGATATTAAAGAGCTACTGTAACATTTTTTTTAGGTAGGCAATGACATGGTGGCCATGCAAAATTTTTTTTAAAAAACTACATCATTTGGACTTACACACTGAAGTATTTCACATTAAGTTATAGTGTACAAGATTTGTTTCACAATATTCTGGCCAAAGCAATACTAGCAAATAGTTGCTTGTTATGGAGGCTGGGTATGGGGGCATATAAGGGTTCACTATATTATTTTCTCTACTTTTGTGTACATTTACATTTTCTATAGCAAAATCTTAAAAAAGGAGTCTCTCCTACTACAGGGAACACTGAGGATAACTGATATTAGTCATGTACTGCTTATCTTAGCAAAAATGTCTGGCTTTGTTTTAGTAGGTCCAGCTCCGAAAAAAATTCCTGTTTCTAAGATTCCTCCCTGCTCACAGGAGCTGTCTCATTCCTGCCAAGCTTGGATCTGAGCCGATGAAGTCCTCCAAACCCTTCTTTGTTAGCATGTTCACACTGGAACCTGCTTCTATATATCTTAAAACTTCAATCTTTGTGCTACCTGGTGGAATAGTGGTTTAGTCTGCTGCCTACACAGGTTCACATCCAGGGCCAGTGAGGACAACCAAGATGAACAACTAAGTAAAATACTTCTCTCTCTAACAAACAAAAACTTCAGTCTTCCTAGGAACCCAAAGCTGTAACCCCACAGAGACTGCCCATGATATTGGGCCAAGATGGACTGGGGTGTGAAAAAAGGAGATCCCTGATGTGGTCTGACGGCTCTGGAAACACAAAGGGATCCTGCAGAGGGTGTACCACATGGTGAAAAACTCAACGTCCTCCTAAGAGTACACTGAATGGTGTGAACGAAGTGGCACAGGGAAAGATGCAAAGTGTGGAGCTTCATTCCTGAGCATTTCAATTCCAGCTCCCTCACCTTCCAGATGTGGCAAGTTGGAGAACTCACTTCTGTTTCAATGCTCAGTCTTTACACTTTCTAGATAAACAAACCTATTTTATTTTACTTGAAAAGCACCTAGCCCAAGCATGACACATAAACAAACCCTCATTAAATAACCATTGCTCTTACTACAGAACCAGTACTGCAATTACTATTTTGAGAGTACCTGACTTCACAGACCCCTCAATCATTGCCTATTCTGATACCTGCTTCCTCACACCCACTCCTCAATCTGCTATGGCTGTAGGTTGCAGCAGACTGACCTCAACTCAGGAGACATTACTTACATCTCAGAATCAGTTTTCCATATCACGCTGCCCCTAGGACTCAAGACATTTATTCTACAGCTCCTTATCACAGTTTCCACATCTGTATCCCAAGAGCCCTGGCTCTCCACCAATCAATCCCATACCCTGTAATGGAAAAAGTCTTGGTTCCTCTATTTTCACTACTTTTGGCCATAAGATGGAGTGGGGTGGGGTGGGGTGGGCAGGAGTGGGAGTCCACACAAGAAATTCTGCAATCCTTCTGGGTGTCCTATAATTTAACTGAATTTGGACACCAGCGACCTGAGACAGCATCATATCCAACAGGTTAGGGACTGAGTCCCATAGACTGCTCCTCCTCACTTCAGATGTCAATCACAAATCCATATTGTCACCTGTGCTTCTGAAGCTGCCCAGAACCCTCTCTCCTCATGCTCCACTGCTTTACTAGGACAGCTCACAGAATTCATGGAAAAAAAGCATTCTACTTACTATAGATTTATAATAGAAAGGATATCATTCAGAAATAGTCATTGTAAGCCCTTTGTGGCTCAGGCAACTGAGACACTGACATAAGGCCCAAGGACTTGTGTTGGTGATGCAGGGCCGGAGGAAAAACTAAAAAGAAAGAAAGATGCTCTTTCCCTCCCTCCTCCTCTCTTGCCTTAATAAAAACTACTTCGTCCTCTTTCCTAAAGAAAAAAAGGAAACAAGGAAGGAAGGAAGGACGGAGGGAGGGAGGGAGGGAAGGAAGGAAACAAAAAACATGGAAAAGACACAGATGGAAGGTATGTAGAAAGGGATGTATCATTCTTCCAGTATCTCCATTTGTTCACCAGTCTGCAAGTTCTCTAAATACCAACCTTTAGGGGGGTTTTATGGAGGCTTCATTATGTAGAGATTATTGATTAAATAATTGGCATTGTGACTGATTGACCCTCCAGACAGGGTACAAGTTTCAAGTTCCAAGGCTCTAATCACAAGGTTATCTCCTCTGTCAACAAATTTCCATCCAATGGTTATCTAGGGACTCTCCCAAAAGTCACTTAGTTAACACACTCAGGTGTGTCTGAAAGAGACTTATTATGAATAACACAACTATCCATTTCATCTGATCTCTTCTGTTGCTATTTCAGGAGCAAGAAACAAAGATGCCTCTGTATTTCTTATCACCTAAGAAATTACAAACGCTTTAGAGCTATGTGCTGGAACCAAGAACAAAGAGCAAAATATGTATTTCCTATTTCTTATCATATCACAATTGTAACATGCTCTCATTACTGTCCCCAGACTGTTAGCACTACCCACTATGTATCTCCATCAGTGACCCCAAGAGTGCTAATTCCAGACACACCTATACCTGTAATGAGCCCTAGAAAGTATTCAAGCTCTTCCACCACGACGTCTTCCTTACAGACTTACACAGACACACAGGAAGTGAGCCAATCAATGAACAAATCTGGAGATATTCTTGAATTTTAAAGTGAAGTTAAAAATCAGAACACTGCTAACTAAAAAGCAAATGTGAAAGAACAGATTGACACAGAGAGACTTAAGAAAATCAAGATGTTTTATCTGCAGTAAAACTAAATGATATTAGATACTATTTGTTGTTTTTTTTTTTTTAATGAAAGGAGCAGGTAGGAATGAAGGTAAGGAGGTAGGCAGGTAGGAACAGAAAGAAGGAAGAAGAATCTTTATTTTATTTTTATTTTAGTTGTTCACACTGATTGTAGGCCTGTGACTCAAAGCCAGGAGTATGTGTCTTGCTCCTTTGAAGGCAACTGACCTAACTACTGCTTCACCAGGGTGTACCCAGAAACAGTATTTAAAAGGTCACTTTTCTGATATGGTCAGTGAGGGACACTTTGAAAAATAAAAAGCATTTGCAGGGTTGCTTACTTTATCTCAGAAAAATACTCAAAAAAGTATGAAAATGTACAGAAAATATATATACCTGAGTTTTGAAAAGCGCAGGAGACTACAGGAGCTCCAGCTACAGGAAGGGCAGTTCCTATTGCCCAGCAACAGCTCAGCCAATGAGAGGCGTCCGAAGCCAGTAAGAGAAGAGCCACCAGGCATTCAGTTCCGGCTTTCTTCCCACACTCTGACTAGAAGAGCCCCTCTAAAGTCTATGTAAACTGGTATGGGCTGCTGTTCTAAGGAAGGATGCTGTGTATTGCCACAAGATTGACTGTCCAAGTTGACTTTTTGTTGTGGTTTTCAAATAAACTCATTGCGTTGGTGAAATATTGGTTATTTTTTTGTTTCTACTGGTGGCCTATGAAATGTCCCCAACAACTCTGAGGCTTGTGGAAAAAGAGATGTGGGTGGGCACTGAGTCCATAGAGTTCACTGTTTTCTCACAAACTAGAGTCTGAATATTTTCCTGGATCCAGGTTTCACAACTTATGTGTTTGAGTTCTCCAGGGCTTATTTGAAAATTTTTCTCCTTGTCACAGGTCTTGTTCTCTCTGGGGATACCCATGGCACTTCAGCCTGTTCCACTCAAGAAATTAGCCTGTCCCTAATTGGGATTGAGTCAACCTTTGACCTGATCCTTTGAAATCAGGCTATTCCTACTACAGTGATACTATCAGCCTTCAGCTGATCCTGCAGAACCCAACTGTTCTAACTGGGATTGTGCATATCTGTGAGTACCTGATTAGCAGGTAAACTGTTTCTCTGAATGTAGAATGTTCCTGATTGGAAAACTGTGTGTGAGCACTCGTTTGTTCTACGACCAGATTCCCTCTGGAGACAGGCAGTCCCTAAAGGTTAACTGAGCTATTAAGGATCTCCTGAGTCTACTAACAAAGGAAAACAGAATCCAAGGCACCAAAATGCCTTAAGGTTATTCCTCCTTCAAAATATACCCTTCTCCCAAGCCTAACGTATTAGTCTTTCTCTTGTACATTTCTAATAAAATGGACTGAATTAACCAAAGGGAGTTAGTTAATCAAAGGTCACCAATGTCCATCACGGGGAACATTTGAACTCCATAAATTTACATTTCATTGTTTTAAAGAGAGGAAGGGAGAGGAAGAAGAAGCATTTTTAAGGAAGGAGGGAAGGCTAGAAGAGGAGGAGCAAGGACTTTTATTTGTTTGTTTTTTGGTTGTTTCCCACACATACATACATCCCACCCCATGCTGTCAACACAGGTCCTTGAACTTCATATGGTCCACACCCCAGCTGCTGGCTTAGTACATGAGCATCCAGGGCATACCAACTTTACATTTCTTAAAACTGAACTGGACAGTTGTAGCTCTAAAACTGCTTAAATTGAATGGAAAGTCTAACAATCAAAATTAGCATTTTGAACTTATAAATATAACCAGGAATCTAATTATTTCTTCTTTGTAAAAATAAAAATTTAATGTTAACTGAGACAAACATAAAGTTAGATAAAAATTGTTTCAGAAGCCTCCCTTTCCGACTTCCTTTTCTTGAAATGCAAAGCAGTTACCTTAGGCTCAGCCCCTATATCTGACAACATCTTCCTCTATACTACTCTCTAACTCTATACTCTCAAGTTATATATTCTACTCTCACACAGCGAATGAATCCCTGTCCCCTGAGCCTTTCTCTGCTCCCTCCTCTGAACTTACCAGAAATCTGTCCTTTGAAAGTCATCTTCTGAGCATCAGATAAACCTCATGTCTCCTATGTTTCCAGGACTAACACCAAAATGTGGCCCATAGTTTCATTACATAACTCTCAGAGGTTTAAAGAGTTTAACATAGTTATTTACGCTCATCAATCTGGTTTTTCAGACCTCTATCAGTCCATTCGCATGCTTGTTGATGAGGGTCAATCAAAAAACACTGCAAGACAATTCACATTAAAATCCCACAGGCTTATTTCCAGGAAATAGAACAAAAAAATCTTAAAATTTGCATGGAACAACAAAAGACCCTGAATAGCCAAAATAATTATTGGAAAAAAGAACAAATCTGGAGGGGTTACATCCCCAGACATTGAACTATATTATAAAGCAACAATGATCAAAACTGTATGGTATTGGACTAATAACAGAGGCACAGGTCAGTGGACTAGAACTGAATCACCAGACACTGACCAACTCACATACAGTCAGTTAATCAATGACAAAGATGCCAAAAGCATACAATGGAGAAAGGAAAGTCTCTTCAAAAAATAGTGTTGGGAAAACTGGACAGCAACATGCAAAAGAATGAAGCCAGAATACTAATACCATTCACAAAAATTAACTCAAAATGGGCTAGAGATTTGGACATAAGACCAGAAACCATAAAGTTCTTAGAAGAAAATATAGGAAAGCCTCTCCATGACATCAGACAAAGAGAGGTGTTTGAGGACTCAACTCCACCATCAAGGGAAACCAAAATAAACAACTGGGACTACGTCAAACTAAAGAGCTTCTTCACAGTGAAAGAAAGCATCACCACACAAAAGGAAACCTACTAACTAGAAGAAGATATTTGCATTTCATATTTCTGACAAGAGCTTAGTATCTAAAATATACAAAAAAAAATCATAAAATTCAATAGAAAAAAACAGGCAATCTGATAAAAAAAAATGGGAAGAGGAATTGGAGAGACTTTTCTAAGACAATATACAGATGACCAACAAGCAGATGAAAAGATGTTCCTACTCCCTGGCTATCAGAGAACTGCAAATCAAAACAATAATGAAATATCATCTTACACCTGAGAGACTGGCTAATATCCAAAAGTCTGGAAATAACAAAAATTGGTGAGGATGTGGAGAAAACAGAACATTTCTACACTGTTGGCAGGAGTGCAAATTGGTGCAAACCCTATGGAAAACAGTTTGGAGGTTCCTCAAAAAGCTGCAGATGGAAATCTCATATAATCCCACCATTCCACTTCTGGGTATCAACCCAAATCTGCATAAATCTGCAGAGATTTATGCATCCCTATATTTATTGTATCCCTATGAATAATAGTTAAGAACTAGAAACTACCTAAGTGCCCAACATCAGATGAATGGATAAATAAGATATGGTACATATACACAATGGAATACTACACACCATTAAAAGAGATGAAATCTTGTCATTTGAATCAACATGGATGGATCTAGAGGGGATTAGTTAAGTGAAATAAGTCCAAAGAAGAAAGATAGATACCAGATGCCATCACTTGTAGGTGGAATGTGAATATACAAAATGAAGGAACAGATGAAACAAAACCAACCCTTGGACACCCGTAACAGAACTGAGGTTACCAATAGGGAATGGGGGCGGGGGGTGGGGTGTGTTAAATGGTGGCAAAGCCCATTGGACAATGGTGATCACTTGGTGATTTAGAGGACAGCAGGTTGTATTAACATATATTCAATGAATGGAGAACCTATACATATGAGGTCATTTTAATGAACAGAATTACTACAATAAAAAAATAAAAAATAAAAAAATTTGCATGAAACTTACCAGATAAAAAATCCTGAAAAAGATTTAGAAAAAGATTTACCTTTAGTAAGAGACTAGGAAATCTGATGATAGACTTTACTACACTATTCCAGCAGCTTTCCCTAATCCTGCTGATTAAAACAAAATTCAGGATTGTACAGCAAAGCTTGGTGAACCCATTCTTGATTATAACAGACTTCAACTTGTTTTCAGAGAAAATCCAAGTCTCTTCTCTAATCCTAGATCTACTCAAGCAAACTTCAACTCTATTTTTGTTATTGGACTGAAATAAGACCTTTCTCTGTTCATTAAAAAAAATGGAATAATTGGAACTATGTCCATTCCAGATCTAGTTGATTTGACAAATCAGCTCACATGCATCTTAGAGATTCGCCTAATAGAAACACTGTAAAACTCCTTAACCTTCAATCCAACCAAATGAAGGTCCCTTACAGAGAACTAAAAACTTGCCAATTTCTATTATTCCAGTAAAGAGTCAGGATATTGAGAAGAGATTATCACAAACTTAAGTATTTCAGATGTCATCAGTCTTCCAACCAGCCTTTCAAATGCCCTCCTAATTCCCAAAGATGGGGATCCAGGGAACTGTAGGAGCTTTTCCAATCCTCCCTCTCAAATGGTGCAGAGAGACAACTCTCCAGGTTAGGAATGAATTTCTCTCCGTCCTTATTAACACTGAGGTCACACTTTCAGTGCTCTTCCCAGTGCTATAAAACAGCCCCTACCTTAAGAGTACCAGACCAGCTCATAGTGGAGATTTCTGATAAAATTCAAAAGCTGGTGCACGCTGGTGAAGCAGCGGTTAGGTGAATTGCCTCTGAAGTAGAGCAAGGCACATACCCCTAGGTTCAAGTCCCAGACCCCAAAGAAAGTAACCAGTGTAAACAACTAAATAAAAATAAAGATGCTTCTTCCTCCTCTATCTTTCTGCCTGCCTGCCTACTAGCCTTCATTCCTGCCTGTTCCTTTCCTTTAAAAAATTAAATAAATAAAACTCAAAAGCTCCTTTCTTTGAATATTCCCCCTTTTTTAAGGCCCTTTGATAGACACACATCACTTTCTCCTTAGTTCCTGGACTCTATTTATAAATTAGATCAAATTTTTAAAGAAGTATTATCCTGGGATCTCTTTTCTCCCAAAGAGGGACTAAATGTAGAATTAGAGGGTTACAACTAACTATATTCAACTAAGTGAGTTAAATGATTCTTTAACATCTTTTATTTGTCTCATCTCCAGGAATTCTAGAGTTGATTCTAAAGACACTGCTCATTTGCCTCTATTGAATCAACTACCATCCTTCATATGGGTAAATTCTCCTATAGATGCCAGTAAAATTCACACTGCACCTCCTGTCAAGATTCAAAGAGATACCACAAAACCTACTCCAGAATTAATCAATACCCTTAAACAAAGAAGCCCTTCAAAGCATAAAGATATAAGAGAATAAATTATATGGCCCAGGTTCTGAATATCCCTTGCACTAACTTGTAATACTCCAATTTTACCTGTGAGGAAACCTAAGGGTTGAGGGTGGAGGTTTATCCAGAACCTGCAAGCAATAAACATTATCATTTCTTGCATTCAGTTATTCCTAATATTCATACATTACACACTATTTACATCCAACCCAAGTGAAAGAAATTCTTCAGTCATTGATTTATGCAAGCATATATGTTAGCTTTCCAGTTGATAAAGCTAGTTATATCTATTTGCCTTCACTTAGGAAGCAAAATAATTCACCTGGGCAGTAATGCCCCTGTGCTTTACTGAAAACCCTTACATCTCACAAATCCTGAAGGCTGATTCGAATGATAGTAAGTTTCCCAAGACCTGGTTGCAACAAGTGGATGCTTTGCTTCTTTGCTCTCCCTCCCAAGGCTCTTCACAGGAAGACAGCAAGCTGTGCTAAAGCTTTTAGCCTTAAAGGAAAGGTCGCCACAACAAAGTTGCACCTTGTCAATGTTTAGAACATCTAATATCAGAACAAGAGCTGTGCTTAGACCCAGATAAGCTTCATGGGGGTCCTAAAGTTCCCAAAGCCAAAAGTTAATGTCAATTGCAAGGTTTTCTTAGACTAGCTGGTTATTGCCAAAATTGAATGCCAAATTTCTCTCTACTGGCAAAACCTCTGTAGGTTTTATTTAAAAAGCAACCTTGGCACATCTGGTGGAGTAGGGGTGGGCACAGTCCCTGTACATTCCAAGGTCCTGGGTTACCTCCTGGGGTCAGTAGGAACAACCAAGATGAACAACTAAATAAAATGATTCTTCTCTCATTTCTCCATCCCTGCCTGTCTCTGCTCACCTTCATTACTTCTGCGCCTTTCCTCAAAAAAAAAAAAAAAAACCAGCAACCTTGATCCAATTCTATGGGAAGAGCAGGACAACAGGTCTCTAAGGCCTTAAAGGAGAGTTTAATAACCCTACCTTGTCCTTGAACATCCCAAGTATCACATTTCCCTATTCCTTTTTGTATATAAAAAAACAAGGGAATGTTCCTTGAGTATTCACCCAGAAATATGTGGCTCACCGCTGATCCACAAAGTATTACAAGCAGCTATAGCTCCACTGACCTATAGTCACTGTTGTCACTGCCCTTTTGGTTAAGGCCACTAGGGAAATCACTGTGAGATCCCCTTTAACCACTTTTGTACCTCCTGCAGGACAAGCTCTCCTGACTTGTTATCACTCAGCATTTTTCACTCAGCTACTTTATTGTTTATAAAATCCTCTGGTTTACTACCTCCGTGTAACTTTGACATTAAAATAGCTTTAACACTGCTCTCTACCTAACCATAACAATCTACTAAGTTCCTTGCTTGATTGCCTCCTGCTCCGCAGGATGATTTATAAGACACTCCTTTGAGTAATGGTTCACTGCTGTTTCATATCTGAAAGATGAAAATGGCAAAAATTGTGCTGTATATGCTTTATCAACACCCTTTGATGTAATAAAGCAGCACCTTTGACTTTGGCTACTACACTCTGACAAGCTGAACTATTTATGCTCACACAGGCCTACACCCTAGCCAAAAAGAAAACTGCCAGCACTTACACGGATAATAAATACGCTTTTGGACAAATTTCATGAATTTGAAATGTTGTAGAAGCAACATGCCTTCTCTACTTCCAATGGAAACAAAATAAAAAGTGGCCTTTACCTTCACGAATTATTTACTTACACCAGCTTTACATATTATTAAGATGTTAGCTTTCACTAAGTTTCTAGGAAAAAAAGAGATAAAATTCCAGGCATTCTAAATTTGACTCTCTAGAAGCTGAAGGACTCACCCTGCTGATCACTTCTGTAAGGAATGCTGCTATTAAGATAGTCAATAGCTGTTAAATCCTTGTCATAGTCCAAAATAACATTTCTCCAAAAAGTAACATAGAAAATGCTGACTAGAGAAATATAACAATCAATCCCTGAAAAAGAGAAACAGGACTTGAAATTCAATATTTGTTGGTGCTCTGGTTCGGGATGAATAGCAACCCAGGCCTACTGAAGTTTCTAAAATAACCACTCCCAACCACTACACATACATCAACTCTTTGGCCAGTCAATAAAACGCTAGACTTTATGGAGCTATATTGGTGGGGAAATATTAATGACGCTACAAAAAGTTCCTATTTTACTTTTTCCATCTGTCTAAAATACAACTCAAGAAAGCCTATTTTCACTGCTCCTGTACATGTACATTTTAAATTGTTAGATTGTTCAAAGGTTAGCAACTGAATTTCATACAGTCACCTTCATCTAATGAGTATAAATAGGTTTTAGTTAGTCCCTATCCCTGCTGAACTTTATAGTGATTGAAAACCACATTTTATTGACTAGGTGCTCTAACAAGTTTGCGCTGTATGGACCGTCTTACAATATTTTCACTGTGCTTACCAGCTCCAACCATCTGGTTTAGTCTGACACACCCACTATATTATTAAAACTCACTTGGCCAAATTTGTAAAGACCCTCCAAATACCTTCACTTAAAACACTGCCCTTGCTCTTTCTAAATCTCAGCTCCACCCCTTCAGAAAACTATTCATAAACTCTCACCCTTTGAAATAGTCAGAGGTGTTCAATGCCCATGGCACTGTCTCTTTGGATCAACAGTTAGTTAAAGAACATACAGTTGAATACTATAAAAGCCTAACTGTTTCTATCAAAAATAAACCAGGTCTGGTTGGGCAATCTTTTCACAGATGCTACTAGAAGGCAAAGACCTTAGCAACACACCCTGCAACTTAGAGATTTGTTTATTGGAAAAGACACCTCCAGAAAGACTCTCTTCAACCTTGCTGGAGAGGTTCATATCAAATATGGCTAACAAACCCTAATGCAGACAATCTTCAGGGAATATTCTGTGATACTTACGTGATATGCCTAAAAGAAAACACCTCCACACCATCCGATGACCTGAAAATAAAGATTTCCCTTACTTAGACAGCAACTGATGGGACAGTTCTAAGATTTCAAGACCAAATTTATTAGAAGGATACAGACTTAGATGAGAAATGCCCAAGAAATCTCTTATTCCTCCTTACTCTAATGAAGTTTCAATAGGCTGCCAACCTGTGCACTTTTCCCTCTGACAATGTAGGAGATGATATCTAGGAAAGGTCCTGCCTGGCAACAGAGGACTAAAAGGCCATTGAATCCAAAATATATTTGATTATTGATCAGTGATACTTTCAGAAAAAGATCATGAACAAAAGGTAGAAATGAGAAATTTAACATCTAGAAGTCCTATTTAAATGACGAGGGTTGTTAGAAGAAATCTCAAGCATGTGCACTCAGTAAACTATAGGACTCAATACATCTTGCATCTCCAGTGGAAGTCATGTTGCTTCCCCACCCCAGCGGAAGGAAAGAGAGGGTCCTCTTTGCCCAGCAACATGTGAGCTAATGAGAAACGCCATAAACTAACACAAACAGCCACCACAGATCAAACTCCCACACTGCTCCAATGAACTGTTGGGTAACATCAGTCACCCTAAAATCATATAAGCTGTTGTAAGCGTTTGCTCTAAGAAGTGGTACGTGTGCATCATCATGAGATTGCACTTTCTAAATTGCCTTTTTGTTATTGTTTCTGAATAATCCTGTTTTGTTGGTGAAATAAATGACTGTTACTTATTTAGTAAAGCTAATCTAAATAAATAAAAATAATTCGGTGAGCAATCTCAAATACAAAAACATTATCCAGCAACAAATTTTGTAAAAGATGAGACAGGATGGAAAAGGACAATGCTGACAACATAACAAGCAGGCTATCAAAGAGGAAATTAATAACATTCTATGACAAAACATTTTCAATTATCTCAAAAAAAAAGAATTTGCATACAGTATAGAATGGAAACAATGAACAGACATTTCATCACACCAGTGCAAATATGAAAAAGAAAAAGGAAGTGTAGAAAATAATGAGTTAAATAGTAAACATTAAAAAGGAAAGAATAAAAATTAGGTAAATCTATTCCATTGACAATTGGTTAGATGAGAAAAAACAGCATAGATCTATATTTATAAATGGTTAGCCTAAACAATTAGACAGTATATACATTAAATTAATATATGTATACATAAAGTATCTATTATACTACATATAAATGTAAAGATATATGACTCACATGCAGTAAGTAGAAATAGGTAAGGCAATAAACATCAAAGTGAAATTCAAGATTAAAAGTGCTTGCTTTTGAAAAATGAATCCTATAACAAGAGCATCCAAAAAATAATTGGGTAGGTGGATGTATGCCTCTCACACCAGGTACACACAAATAAAATTTAAAAGCACATAGTAAGATTAATGAGTGTATTATACATTTTCAGAATTGTGAATCAACTACATCAAAAACAGAAAAGAAAAAAATATGAAAAATACAAATTATATGTAATATATAAAGAGACCTCTGCACCATGCAATAGAAAATATACTCTTTTCTCTTATATCCACTGAACAAAGTTCATTGTATAACTTGACTTCAAAGATACATTTTTAAAAGTTGTGGCTGACAGGCTACATTTCATAACAACACAATCAAATTTAAAATGAACTATTACAATAATCTCAATAATTTGGAAATGATTAAATAACTGAGAAACAAAGTGAAACCTCAATTGAAAGTACAAATGTCATAATAAGGATGTAATTAGAGGAAACTTTATATCCCTAAATGTGTCCAACAGAAAAAAGAAAATAGGGAATGAAAGGTAATTTAAATAAAAAAAAATGTAAAGAGAAAAAGAAAAAATTAATATAAAAAGTAGAGCATATGTAAACACAACAGGTGCTTCAAAATAGTCAATAAAATAAACCTTGAGATGTCTGTTAATAAGAGAAAATGAAAAATGATAAATATTAGGTGTGACAAAGTAGCTACTAATCTGAATATGAAGAGCATATTCAAAATAAGGTAAATCAAAACTATATGGTACCCCATGGCCATATTTCTTTTAAATCTGTAGCAAAATATATCATGATAATAAATCAGAAATAGAACCAAATCGGTTAAGCATACAAAAAAAAAAGAAGAAAGAGAAAAAGAAAGAAAGAAAAGAAAAGAAAAAAAGAAATGACTGCTCAGCTATGTACTCCCCACAGTTATCGTCCTTCATGGACGCAGCGAGTCCATCACACCGCTGGATTCACCATCAAACACCCGGTTATTTTTCATCCACCCTCCACCACCATCATTGACCCTATTGCTCATCAAGGACAAGAGAAGCTTCTTCACGCTACCCACAGATGCTCCCATACCTGCACTCACCTGCCCCTCACCTACGCCCTCTCAGGGAAGTGGACATTTACCTCAGGCGGTGACTAAAGTCATAAAAACTAAAACAAGATCCACTACCTCTTTGGAGATCGCTTCTCGTCCTGCGGGATCCGTCCGGCAGTGGCCCGGGTTGCGCATGCTCAGTAGTGACTTCTTGGCAGAAGGTTGCCAGTACTCAACATGGCGATCTACTAAACACAGTCTGCGCCTTTATTTAAAAGACTTAAACGCGGTTCTATTTGGTGGCGCCCATGTCAGGCGGCCATGTTGAAATGATATAGAGCCTGTATTAGAAAGTCGTTAGGAGAAAGGTAGCGAGTCAAGGTAGATACCCCGGGACCAAACCAGAAAATTATTGGAGCTGGTCTCCCCAAGCTTCCCACACACCTTTCGTCATTTCCTGTGGAATCACCACCACCAATAAGATCAACAACCAATAAGCTCTAATCAATAAAAAGTGAACCCCAAAAGAGCAGAATGAACATTCTATTTAGGCATCCTTGGAGCATTTACCAAGATAAAATAATCTGGGCTGTAAAGTAAAATCTGATCGAATTCAATAAAACTAAAATAATACAGTATATTATGTGCACACAATAGAACCAATCTCTAAATAAGTAACAGAAAAACAACAGGAAATTAACACTTAGGAATTAAACAGCAATGAGGCACTGTCAGGACCCCCACAAGAGCAAGTCTTAGGCCAGGGATCAAGACAATGAAATGTCCCTGGTGCCACTCAGCCAGCCAGCCAGCCACCCAGACAAGAGAATGAATACAATCATGCCATATGGAGATAAGGAAAGCCCATGGACGAGTCTGACATGCAAGATGTTTCCCCACATGTAGCATGTGACCAGGACAGACAAAAGAATGGCACAGGTTGAAGAAGACCACCAATAACTTAAAATGACAATTTCACCTTGCCCAATCAGGAACTTAAACCTGGCCTGATGACCCTCTCTCCTCCCTTCCATGTGGGTTTTTTCATTAAAAACCCAGGCCACCAGCAAGACAAATGTAGTCTTAGCCTCCCTTGGCTGGCTCCATTTCCTCTCTTTGCTCCCCACTAATAAAATCCCAACTTGCTTACTCGCGGTGTCTGTCTGATATGTGGAGTGACCCTGAACCCACAGGGTCTGTACCTCCCTTGGTCGCCTCCATTTCTTTACCCTCTAATTAAATCTCTGCTTGCTCACTTGCCTGTCATGGGTTCTCTGAGCAACCTGAAACTCCACAGCCATGAGTTAGAGAGGAGGTCTAAATGAAAATTTTTAAATACATAAAAATTAATAAAAATTAAAATATCAAAACTTGATTGCAGCTAAAGTAGCAGTGAAAGGAAATTTTATATCACTAAAGGTTTACTATAGAAAATAAGATAATTCTCAAATTAATAACCCAAACTCCCTAAACAAGCCAGGAAAAGAACAAAATGAACCCAATGCAAGAAGAAAGGCTATAAGAATATGAAAAAAAGAACAATAAAATTTAAAAAGAAAAATAACAGAAAACAATAAGCTGGTTCTATAAAGTCAATGAAGTTGACAAACCTCTAGAGGAGACATAAATTACCAATATCAGAAATGAAACCAGATATCACAGTAGTCTACAGATATCAAACAAATCAAGAGAATACCAAAAACAAAACAAAACAAAACAAAACTCTGTGCACATAAATTTGACAACTTAGATGAAATGTATCGATTTCTCAAAAAGCACAAACTTCAGCAAACTTTACAACATAAAACAGATATGTTTAGTAACCATGATATGAAAGTCTTCATTTAAGACATCTAAAACTGAAATCCTGAGGAGGTCTACATGTCTTAATTGGCAACTACTAATAAATATTTAAAGATTACCACATATTCTACATAATATTCTCCTGAATGAACAATAGAAAGAAACATATCCCAACTCATTTTATGAGGTCAGTATTACCATGATACCAAATCTAAAGACAAAACAATTCCTCATGTATATGGGAAGAAAAAATTCTTAATAAAATATTAGCAGACAAAATTCAAAATTATATTTAAGAACAAAATTTAACTGTTTATATTTTAAAGATCTTATGGGTTTGTTCAATAATTCATGAGTCATGCAGCATCTACTTTAGCAGAATAGAAAGTAGCTAGATAGACATTTACAGGCAAAAAGGAGGAGTGGTAAAATAGTTAATATTCAACACAGTGTGCAGCAAAAAAGTCCCAAAGTTCCTAGGGTAGGAGGCTCATGTACGAAGTGCGGGAATCAGTGCAATTGCACTGCAGTGGATTTGGTGCAGTCGGTTTACATATGCTTTGTATCAGTAGCAGTCTTTGTAGCGGGTGACACGACTGTCCCGATAAGGGTGAGATTGTAGGCCGTCTGTGCACTTGCATCATTCAGGGCAACTTTTATCAGTCTGTAGACAAGGCAGTATCTCTCAATATTTTTTCTTGCTTCAACTGTCAAATCTTAGTTAGCATGAGTTACTCCATTTTGTGTAGTGTATAGTCACCATGCTTTTTGCTTTTCGCGTTCCAATGTTTACTACAAGCAGGTACAAGGAAGTAATACTAGGCACAAAAGGCAAATTGGTTATTACAAGTTCATTTCCTTGAGTGGATGCTAAAGGTCTGTCAGACAAATTGTCTAACTAGTGCTGATCAAGCGATTCCTAGTTTACTAATGTAAGATTCCACTTCTGGGTGAAACTGTTATTAAGTCTCAGTTTGGTGACATGGGACTTAGCTTAAGTGACTGAATGTTGAGCTTGTTTGTCTTTGTTTAAAAAATGAATGTATATAAATAATTACACAATACAATTAACTAATGTTAATTGCAAGTATGGAGTAAATTAAAGCAAAGTAATAAACTAATGTAACCTACCATGTTGATAGGCTAATGATCACTTGATACAGAAAATGCTTTCAACAAAATTCAACATTCATTAATTATTTTAACTGTCAGAAATTAGGAAGAGAGTTAAACTTCCTAACTTCATTAGTTAGGGGAAAATCTACAACTGATATCAAATTAAATTATGAAAGACTCAGTATTTTCCTCCTTAGTTTTAGAATAAGAGAACTATATCTATTCTCACCACTCTTTTTCTACTTCATTCTGGAAGTCCTAGCCAGCTTAATATAATAGTTTTGAAACAGAAGAATGAAGTGGGAGGAATAATTCTACCCAATGTTTATACTTCTTATATTGCTACAGTAATCAAAAAAGTATGTTATTGGAAGAGGAATAGATAAATCAAAGGAACAGAATTGAGAACCTAGAACTAATACATAAGTACTGATTTTTGACAAATGTGTAAAAGCAATTCAATAGCAGAGGGACCATATTTTCAATAAATAGTTCTGGAGCTTGGATAATGTAATTTATAGTAAAAAATAGATAAGGTCTTTGCCCCACTTCCTAGCAAAGAGCTGCTAAAATTCCCTGGAACTTCCTGAGAGACCAATACAGATACCTTTTGTTATGCTGATGAGTGATATTGGGTCAGTAACTAAAGATTGGAGGCTGTTCACAGTAGAGCCTTCAGTTCCATCTCTCTGACCTCCAGGGACTTTCATTTTCACCTCTCAACATCCAAGGAGGGGGAGGATCACTAATGGCAGATGATTTTATCAATCATGCCAATGTAAGGAAGCCTTTATAAAACCTCAAAAGTGTAAGGGCTCGGAGAGTCTTCAGGTGGATGTACATATTGAGATTTGGGGAACATTGCTCTCCCAGAGAGGTCATGAAAGCCCTTTTCCCATACCTAGTCATATGCACCTCTTTCACCTTGCTGGGTTATGGCTGTGTCTTGAATTATATCCTTTTATAATTGTCTTGAGTTATATCCTTTTATAATAAACTAATTATCTAGTAAGTAAAATGCTTCTGAGTTCTATGAGCTGCTCAAGCAAAATAATCCTAAGGAGTTGTGGGATTTCTTTCTTTCTTTTTTTAAAGAAAGGTGTAAGCAAGAATGTAAGCAAGTAGGCCTTCAGGAGGCAGGAAAGAAGAGAGAGAGGAAGAAGTATTTGCATTTATTTTATTTAGTTATTCATCTTGATTGCTCCCCCTGCCCCCAAGATATATTTCATCTGTGCTTGGCCAAAGGCAGTGAAACTAACTGCTACACTACCACGCGGGGGGTGGGGGGGCGGCGGGGGCGGCGGGAGGTACCAGGGAATTTCTGATTTAAAGTCAGTTAGTCATGAAAAACACAAAGACATGACTTTATAGAAATATATGCACCACATATTTATTGCAGTATTATTTACAATAGCCAATATTTGGAAACAATTCAAGTACCCATCAACAGGTAAGTGGATAAATATCTATCGCTTGAATGATATGCAATGGAATACTAAAAAGATGACATCCTCACATACGCAACAAGATGGATGGAACTAGAGGGATTATGCTAAATGAAATAAGTCAGAATAAGAAAGACAAATGCTGGATAATCCCACTTATATGTGAAATATAAAGAAACAAAACAAACATACAAGCAGACAAAAACAAAAACAACCCTTGGGCATTGAGAGTATAACAGAATTTACGAAAGGGAAAAGAGGTTAGGGTGTGGGAGCAAGTTGTGCTGGGGGCCAATGGACATTGGTGGGAAACCATTGGTAATTTGGTGTCAAATATTTAATGGCAAACCCGCACATCTAAACTTGCATTATTCTATAAATTAAAGTTAACTAAGGAATAAATTAATCAATTAAATAAAGCCAATTGGTTAATAGCCCAAATGATGCCCTATATTAACTTTTTTAATTTTTTTATTGAAGAGATATCGCATATTGACGTTAACTTGTTTTTAGGTAAACATAATAACGACTTAACATCTGTCTAAGCACAATAGATTTACCAATATTTCCTTTCCCCCCCCTTCATTTATAATTAATCCCCTTTACTCATTTCCCCCAACCCTTCAATATCTTTTGATTTCCCTTTTTGTCCCCACCACTAAGAGTCCATTGTTGTTTGGATTAGTTCTCTCTCTTTTTTTAAGTCTAGTATTGTTTAATTTATGTAATTCATTTACTTTCTATCTCTGTACACATCATATGAGTTCTATCATATGATATCTGTTTTTCTCCTTCTGGCTTGTCCCACTAAACATAATTCTCTCCAAGTCCACCCATGTTGCTGCAAATGGCAGGATTTCTCCCTTTTGATGGCGGCATAGTATTCTATTGTGTATATATGCCACAACTTCTTTATCCACTCACCTGTTAATGGGCATTTAGGTAGTTTACTGCTCTTGGTTATTGTGAATACTCTTGCAGTTGACATGGGGGTGCATTTATCTCTGTTGATAAGTGTTGTGTTTTTAGGATAAATACCCAATAGGGGAATGACTAGATCATATGGAATTTCTATTCTCAATTCTTTGAGGATTCTCCATACTACTTTCCAGAATGGGTGCACCACCAAATAAATCACAAAAAATTAAAAAAAAAGAAAAACACAGAATGGTTTCACCATTTTACACTCCCACTGACAGTGAATTAGAGTTCCCTTTTCTCTGCACCCTCTCCAGCTCTTATTTTTCTTTTTTTCTTTTTTTGGATGGTAGCCATTCTTACGAATGTGAGGTGCTATCTCATTGTTGTTTTGATTTGCATTTCCTACAAACCCTTGTTATCGGTGTGATAGGTAAATATCTTTTCCCATTTATTTGGATGCTTTTTTGTTTTTATGTGATTTTCTTTTGCTGTAAGAAGCTTTTTAGTTTGATGTAATCCCATTTGTTTATTTTGCATTTTATTTGCCTTGCAACGGGAGTCAAGTTCTCAAATATATCTCTTAGTCTATGTCCAATCATGTGTTGCCTACATTTTCTTTTGTTTATTTTGCGGTTTCTGATTTCACATCAAAAATTTTAACTCATTTTGAGCTAATTTTTGTGTATGCTGTTAGGTAGTGGTCTAGTTTCAGCCTTTTGCATCTGTCCAGTTCTCCCAGCACCATTTATTAAAGAGATTATCCTTGCCTACTGCAAGTTTTTGGTTCTATTGTAAAAAATTAGATGCATTTATATATGTAGGTTTATTTCTGTGTTTTCAGTTCTGTTCTATTGATCTGTGTTTCTGTTTTTATTCCAGTACCATGCTGTTTTATTTATTTATTTATTCGTAGTAGTTTGAAGTCAAGGAGCATGACTCCTCCATTGTTTTTTATTTGTTTGTTTTTCTTGTTTTTGCTTTCCGGGGCTCTTTGTTGTTCCAAGTAAATTTTGTGATTTTTTTTCTTCTGTGTCTGTGAAGAATGTCCCTAGAATTTTGATGAGGATAACATTGAATCTGTATGTTGTGTTGGGCAGTATGGCCATTTTGATTATGTTAATTTTTGCAATCCATGAGCATGGAATACCTTTCTGTTTCTTTGTGGCATCTTCTATTTCTTTTAGCAATGCCCTATAGTTCTCATGGTATAGGTCCTTCACCTCTTTGGTTAAGTTTATTCCAAGGTATTTCATTTTATTGATGTAAATGTAAATAGTATAATTTTCTTCAATTCACTTTCTGTATTTTCATTGTTGACATGCAGAAATACAATGGATTTACAATATTATCTTTATAGTCTGCCACTTTACTGTATGTTTATTATATCTAGTAGCTTTTTACTTGAGTCTTTAGGGTTCTCTATGTATATTATAATTCCACTGTGACTAGTGATAGTTTCATTTCTTCCTTTCCTATTTGCATACCTATTATATCTTTTTCTAATGTAATTGTATTGGCCCAGACCTCCAACACTATGTTAAACAGTAATGGCCAAAGTGGACCCCTTGCCTTGTCCCTGATCTTGGAGGAAAAGATTTCAGTTTTTCTCCATTGAGTACAATATTGATTGTGGGCTTGTCATATATAGCCTTCATTATTATATATTGAAGTATATTCCTTCTATACCTATTTTTGGGATGGTTTTAAACATAAAGGGGTGTTAAATCTTCTCAAATGCTTTTTTGGCTTCTATTTAGATGATTATGTGATATTTGCCCTTTTATTTATTGATGCAGTGTATCACATTTATTGATTTGCATATGTCGAACCATCCTTCCATCCCTGGAATAAATTCCACTTAATCATGGTGTTTGATTTGTTTAATATGTTGTTGAATTCAGTTTGCTAGTATTTTGCTGAGAATTTTTACATCAATATTCATTGAAGATACTGGTCTTCATTTTTTTTCGGTCCTGTCTTTATCTGGTTTTAGAATCAGTGTAATATTGGCATAATAAAAAGTGCTTGGAAGTCTTCCATCTTCAATTTTTTTGAACAGTTTAAATTGGTATTAATTCTTTGAATGCTTTGTAGAATTAATTCACTGGTGAAACCAGCTGGTCCAGGGCTTTTGTTTTGGGGAAAATTTTTAATTGTTTTGGTCTCCTTGCTTGTGATTGATCTGTTGATGATTTCTAGTTCTTCTTGGTTTAGTTTTGGAATGTTGCACATTTCCAGAAATGTGTCCATTTCTTCTGGGTTACCCAGTTTGTTGGCTTATAACTGTACAAAATAGTCTCTTATAATCCTCTGTATTTCTGCTGTATCTGTTGTGATTCTTCCTAACTCATGTCTGATTCTATTCATTTGTCTTTTCTCATCCTCTTTTTTGTGAATCTAGTTACCAGCCTGTCTATTTTGTCTTTCAAAAAAATAGCTTTTGGTTACTTTAATATTTTGGATAGTGCTTTTGATGTCTGTTTTATTGATTGCTACCCTAAGCTTTATTATTTCTTTCCTTCACTTGGATTTAGGTTTCTATTCTTCTTTTTCTAGTTCCTTTAGTTGAGGGTTTAGGTTTTTATTTGTGATTCTTCCTGCTTTTTGAGGTAGGATTGTATCACTATAAAGTTCCCTCTTATTATGGTTTTTACTGAATTACATAGATTCTGAAATGTCATGTGTTCATTTTCATTTGACTCCAGGTATTTTTTAATTTCCTCCTTTTACCCACTCAATGGTTGTTCAACAATATGTTGCTTATTCTCCATTCTTTTGACTGTTTTTCTCTCCTCCTTTTGACTGATCTCTAGTTGATGCCATTGTGATCTGAAAAGATTTTATGATATGATTTCAAAATTTGAAAATGTATTGAGATTTGTTTTTGGTACCAACACATGGTCTATCCTTGAGAATGTTCCATAAGCACTTGAAAAGAACATGTAGATAGTTTTAGGGTGAAGTACTCTATATATGTCTATTAGATCCAGATTTTCTATTTTGTTGTTTAAAGATCTTGTTTCTTTATTGATTATTTGTCTGGATGATCTGTCTTTTGCTCAAAGAGGAGTATTTAAGTTCCCCATTATTGTGTTACTATCAATATCTCTATTTAGATCTATTAATATTTTCTTGATATATTTGGGTGCTCATTTATTGGGTGCATGTGTGTTAATAAGTATTAAGTCTCTCTGTTGTGTTGATCCCTTTATCATTATGTGATGTCCATCTTTATCTTTTTTATGTCCTTTAGTTAAAGGACTACCTGGTATGAGTATAGCAGTTCCTGCTGTTTTGGATTCACCATTGATTTCGAGTACTGGTCTCCATCCATTTGCTTTAAACCTTTGCTGGTCTCTTAACTTTAGAAGAGTTTCTTGAAAACAGTATATAGTTAGGTTTTGTTTCTTAAACCATTTAGCCATTCTGTCTTTTAATTGGTGAGTTCAGTTCATTTATATTTAAAGTGATTATTGACATTGAGAACCTGTTACTGCCATTTTGATTTTTGTTTTTTGGTTTTGTTTATCTATTTGTTATTTTGTTGAGATTTTTGAAAAGTTTCTTCTCTTTGGTTTAGATAGTAGAGTCTCTTTTAACATTTCTTGTAGAAGAAGTTTCAGAGCCGCAAAATCTTTCCACTTTTGTATATTGGGAAAAAAGCTTTATTTCTCCCTGTATATTCTCCCTGTGAGAGAGAGTTTTGAGGACATAGTGCTCTTGGCTGGCACTTTTTATCTTATAGTGTTTTGAAGACATCATCCATTATCTTCTAGCCTGTCGAGTTTATACTTAGAAGTCTGAGGTTAGTCTGATGGGGAGAACATTTATATGTTACCTACTTTTTTCTCCTGATTACCTTTAGGATTCGTTCTTTGTCTTGGACTTTTGATAGTTTCACCATTTTGTGTTTTAGTGTAGTTTTTGGGTTTTGTTTCATTTTAGGTTTTGTTTTGTTTTTTGCATTTACATAATTTGGTGTTCTGTTGGCTTCATTGACTTGCATATTTTTTTCCTTTTATAGGTTTGAGAAGTTTTCAGCGATTATTTCTTTGAATTATTTCTTTGAATATTTCTTTGAATCCCTTTTTCTCTATACCTTCTGAGAGACCCAATATTCTTATATTGCCTTTCCTAATGGTGTCAGATAGTTCTCTGAGTGTTGCCTCCTCCTCCCTCTTCCTCCTTCTTCCCCTCCTTCTCCCTCCACCTCCTCTTCTTCTTCTTGCATTTAATATTTATCTTTCTTCTTCTTGGCAAAAGAAATGCACCAAGAAATGCCACAAGCCATTGCAGCTTCTGTAGGTACTCGGTGGAGAACAAAGGATTTGCCTTCACTGCTTAGGTTCCATGGCCCATAAGGCTGATCATCAGGAGCCTAAAGAAAGACAGACAACTTAAGTCTAGAAATGCAGGGGCCAGGTGGAACACTTTTCTCATTCTCAGAGACAGTGACCTCAAGTCTGGCTCCTTGGTTTATCTTATAGGGCTGGATTACGAATGAGGTAACGGAAAAAAAACAAAGAAAGACTTGTAGGCATAGGCTGTGCCCCTGCTATCGGGAACAGTTGAAGGTATAGCAACATTGAAGGTCAAGGCTCAGTTGCAGTTTGCTATTTATCTACTTCTTGCTCTGCTGTCTGGGAAAAATTCTGCCTTGGGAAACTGCAGAAGTGGGTAGGAACCAATTCACTCCTACACTTAGGTATCTGTGCACAAACCCCTTGACTTTCTCATCCACCTGCAAAATCTGTTGCTTTACTCCAAGCACCCCTGGTGAGCCACTGGAGTTCCAAAATGCCTCCACTTGTGTGAATGCTGGAAAATTCCTGGGATTTTTGTACCACATCCTAGAGATCAACATCAGTCAATACAATCTTTTTTCCTCCATGACCTGTATTTTCAATTGACTGCTGAAGAGGAGGTCTGTTTTCAGGGACTGAGTCCTTAACCTATAAATCTGATACTATCTCCAAGGAGGTAGTATCAGAATTATGCTAAAATGTAGGAAACCTAGATGATGTTGGAACTTGCTTGGTGGTGCTTGGAAAGAAACCACAGGTGTGTCCTGGTGGAGAAGTGGTTAGGTCAGTCGCCTCTACAGAGTTGACACAGGCCCAGGGGAAGCAACCAGTGTGAACAACTAAATAAAAATAAAATAAAAGTACTATTTCTCTTACTTAGCTACTTGCCTACTTGCCTTATTTCCTGCCTGCACCTTTCCTTTTTTAAAAAATGGAAAAAAAAAGAAACTATATTTGGGATTGGTGTCCTATAATTACAAGTGCAATTAGACATCTATAGACAAAATAGTCATAAATCAAAGTCATTTTATGCAAATTTAACTCAAATGATTCCAAAACTTCAATATAATATGTTAGAATATGAAAATTTCTTTATGATCTTGGGCTTGGTAAATACTTTTAGACATGAAACTAGATTTTCAACCAATTTTAAGAAATGATTAGTTGTACCTCATCAAAATGTAAACGTTTTGTCCTACTTATAACCCTATTAAGACAATGAAATGAATAAGCAAAAGATAGGGAGAAAAGTTTGCAAATCATATCTAACAAAGAGCTCACGTCTAGACTATACATTATAAACTCCTCAGACATCAACATAAAAACAACCCAATTAAAAACAGGATTAAGGCATTGAACAGGATGTATTGATGGGAAATAAGCACATGAAAAGATTTTTAAGACTTCTGATTACACGTCTAACTTGAAAGTCCTCACTCCTATTCTCACACAAAAGAGCAAAAACAAACAGAGAATCAACATTTCTTATATCTATTAAATAATTAGGGTCAGAGGACAAACTGCTACCTCAAAATGGAGAGACAGGTAAATAAAAAGAATCACACTTGCCTAGGAACAGAGGTCACTGTACTGAAAAACTGGCAGGAACATATAACTGTTAATTATCTAATCACTGGAGATTGAGCATAAATCATGTTAAGAGTTTATAATTCCTGGGTACACAATCTAAGCGGATTTCCAACACTTGCATGAGTTTCAGCTCCAGGAGCCCTGCCAGCTTCTCTTTGTAAGTGGTAACCTCTCTCAGGTTTCTAGCTGGGATGGGAATAGGTATTGTAAAATGCTTAGAATATTTAGTTCTCTTTAACAAAAACCTAGTCTCCCAGGAAAATACTTTACCAGAGCCTAAATTGATCTAGGGGAAGGAAAATTAGACCACTTAGTCCTCAGCCCCCACTAGATTCCTTTCTCACATTAAGGGTTATAACAAAGTCTAAGAAATTCTTCTGGTCATACCCTGGTAGCCTAGTGGTTTAATCCACTGTGGCACAGTCCACATATATCCCAAGGTTCCTGGTTCAAGATCCAGGGCCAGGGGAAATAATCAAGATGAACAACTAAGTAAAATAAAATGCTTTTTCCTCCTTTCTCTTCCTGCCTGCCTATTCATCTTTATTTCTACCTGCATCTTTCTTCTAAAAAATGATTGTAAAAGTAAGAGAATAAATTCTCAATTACTAAAGAATGAATATGCAATCTTCAGATTACTACTTCTTTCCCTCTATATGACTTTATCATCACATCAGCAGGGTTCTAGCACTCTAATAATGAATTATAATTGAGAGAAAAGCAACACAGAGACACTATAATAATTTACTAGGGAAAAACAGACAAAATAAGGGAGATTAAAAAGAAACACACCTGAGGAAAACGAAGTCTGACAGTTAGAGATACAGCAAGATTTAAATGATATCTACTTCTTAGTCAGATGTATTTGAACACTGTTACCCAGATAAAGAGAACAAATAGGATAGATGGATAAATATAGATGATAGATTATCAAGAAATAGATATAGGAGATAAGTAAAGAGATCGATAAAAACACATGGTTATGGAGACCAAGAAGTCCCACTATCTGCTGTTAACAAGTTGAAAATGTCAGTAGATTTTTGATGGGGATTGCATTAAACATATATGATGCTTTAAATAAGATGTGCATTTTAGCAATGCTTATTATTTCTAAACATCAGCATATATCATTGATCTAGTCTATTTTTGGTTTCTATTTCATTTATTTCTGCTGATGTTTATTCTTTTCTTGTTTGTACTGATTTTTTGTTTCATTTGGTCTTTTTCAAATTCCTTTAGATGTAGGGTTAAATTATTTATTTAGAACTTTTTAAATTTCTTGATATAAGCCCGTATTGCTATTAACTTCCATCTTAGTACTGCTTTTGCTGCATCCCATATCGCAATTTTCATTTTTCTCCAAGTTTTGATTAGGTTTAGGTTATTCAGCCTAAATCTTTTTTTTTTTTTTTTTTAAAGAAAGGTCCAGGAATAGAGAGGAACAAGAATCATCTTATTTTATTTTTATTAAGTTATTCACACCAGTTGTTTTCCCCTGGGGAAACAACCCAGGGGTGGTTGGCATTCCTTTGGAGGCGACTAACCTAACCACTACACTACCAAGTCACACTTCAGCCTAAATCTTTGATTTCAATCTTCTTAAATTTGCTAAAGCAGCTTTTGTGACCTATTTTGTGATCTCTCCTGGAGAATGCTTCAGAGTTCTTGAGAAGAATGTGCAATCTTCTGTTGTTAGATGGGATTTTCTTTATGTCTGTTACGTCTACTTGTTTTAAAGAGTAATTCAGGTCCATATGTATCTTCAGATTTTGGTCTGGATGATATAGTAATTGTTCAGTGTGGGGTACTGAAGTTTCCTATTTCCCCCTTCAGATCTGATCTGTTATAATGGCTTAATATATTTAGGTGCTCCAATATTGGGTGCATTTATATTTATAATTGTTATATTCACCTAATGAATTGATCATTTTATCATTATGTAAAGACATTGTCTCTTGTTGCAGGGTATTTTTTCACTTAAAGTCTGTTTTGTCTAATGTTAGTATAGGTATCTCTGCCTTCTTTTTGTTTTGATTTGAATGGAATTTGTTTTCTTCTCTTAACTTACGAGTGTCCTTAAAGCTTAAGTGATCCTCTTGTAGATAACATGTAGTTTTAAAAAATCCATTCAACCATTTTACGTCTTTTAATTGGAAATTTAAACCTAAACACTTAGAATAATTACTGGTAGGTAAGGATATACTATCACTGTTTTGTTCGTTGCTTTCTGATTATCTTGTAGTGTCTTTGTTCCTTTCTTCCTTCTTTGATGTCTTTATGTGTAAGTTGATATTTTGTAATGGCATGCTTTGTTTCTTTGAGTTTTCTCTTTATTATTTGTTTACCTTTATGTGTTTTTGTTCTGTTATCATAAGCTTTCATAATGATCTTTTAGTTGTAAGAATCAGCATGTCATTTTTAAATTTCATACAAATGAATTCAATCATAGTTCTATTTGAAATTATTCAGTCAGGAAATAAAAAAGGAAAACACTTAAGGATCTTATGCAACATCATCAACTGACCAACATATGCACTATGGAAGTTCTAGGAGAAGAGATAGAAAAGATCAGAAAATCTATTTAAGGAGGGGCCAAAAATTCCAAAATCTTATTAAAGAAGTGAACATCTGTATTCAAGAGCATGAAAGCATCCAAAGTGGATGAAACCAAACACAGAATAATGAGACAGTGAAGGTCAAAGACAAAAAGTGAATTTTGAAAGCATCAAGAGAACACAACTGCTACATTCACTGGAACTCCCAGGGTTATCATATTTTTCAGCAGTAAACTTGAAGGTCAGAAGAGAATGAGATGACATATTTTTAAAAAGCAGAAAGAAAAACTGTCAAATGAATATTATATCCAGAAAATTAACTTTAAAAAATGGGAAAAAAGACATAAAAATTGAGGGAGTTCATCACTGCTACATATATCTTGTAAGAAATGATAAAGGGAAACTGCTTCAAATTGAAATGAAAGGATGTTATAATGCAACACAAATATATATAAAAGTATAAAGCTCAGTGGTAAACGATTGACTGTATTAATGTGGGTCATATCACTTTTCTTTCACTCTCTTGCTGTCTCTTCTTTTGTGTTTGGCTTAATTTTTAATGACATACTTTGATTTCTTTCATGTTTTCTTCTTTGCATCTTTTATGAGTATTTTCTCTGTGGTTATCATGTGGGTTCCATTCAACATTTAGTAGTTATGAAATACTAATTCAAGATACTAACAAATTCAATCATACAAAAATGAACTTCCTACATTTTGCCATTAATTTCACAAATTGCATTTTATTATACTGCAAATTCATGGATATTGCAGTTTTTTGTTTGTGTTAAACTTCTATAACAGAATCAGTGGTGATTTATGTTACTATTACAGAATTACAGTATTCTGTATTTGTCTATATATCTTGTGACCTAGTATGTGGTCTGTTCTGGAGAGTGCTCCATGTGTATTCTGCTGTATATTCTGAGAGTGTATATTCTGCTGTTCTGTTCTGTGACGGGATGTTTTATATATATATATATATGTGTGTATACACACACACACACACACACACACACACATCTGGTCTAACATGTCATTAAGGTGAGATCTTTTTTCTTTTCCTTTTTTGCCATCCTTGGCTCTGGGTCTTGAACCAGGATTCAGGGGTTTCCATTCTGTGTGTTGGTCATGTGAACCAACTAGTAGGCAGTGTGATTTTATTTTCTGTATGAATGATCTGATTATAGATGTAAGTGGGGCATTAACTGTCAATTTCTCACTTAAGGTGTGTTACTAATTTTCTTTATTAATTTTTAAAAACTTTTAAAAATATTTTATTGCAACAACTTTTACAAATTAAAGTGTGTAGGTTCCCAATATGTGCAGTTTCCCCATTCCTCAAATATGTCAATGCACCCTGCGCTTCACTAATGTGCTTTATATACTTAGGTGCTCCTCTGGTGGGTGCATAAATATTTAGTATCATATTCTTTTGTTGAATTAATCCCTTTATCGTATGCAATGCCTTTGTATTTTATTACAGTATTTGTTTTAATGTGTATTTTGTCAGTGTATATATGGTTATACCATGTTTCTTTTCATTTCCATTTGATGGAATATCTTTTTCCACCTCTATGCTTTTTTTTTTTTTTTTTTTAAACATCTTAAGTGATTCTCTTGTAGGTAGCATAGAGAAGAATCTTACCTTCTCCATTCACCACTCTAGGACTTTTGATTGGAGAACTCAGTTCAGGTACAATTAAGTGATGATAGAGATTTATTGTTGTTTCATTATTTTGTGACTGGTGTTATAGTTTCTCTGTTCCTTTCTTTTGCATCTTTATGATATTCGAAATATTTTTCTGGTAGACTGCTTGTATCAGTTTCATTAATTTTTTTCTGTAAGTTTTTATCTTGTTCTCTTGTTTGGAACATGTTCTTCTGGTTTCTTCTTTTTGTTTGACTATCTTGTTTCTATGTATTAGATGCAATGGCTGATTTTTGTTGTCTTGAAAAAAGTCTTGTGTAGGTGTTGAACCTCATCTTCAACTTTGCCCTATATTTTGGTCGTCTCTCTGACCTTTATGGTTATCTAGGCAGCTTGTTTATACTTGATAGGTCCCTATTTTTGAGGGTATACCAACACTGGTCAGTCTTCCAATGGGAGGGATCTCTTTTAGCATCTAGTTTCTGGCTGATTTGAGGCCAGACCAGTAGGCAACTGTTTTTACCATATGCTATTACGTATGATTCTGAGGTGGTAGACATAAATCCTACTTGTCTCCAGACATAGTGATATGGAAGTATTCCTTGAAGATAACTGCAATATAATCTTCCTAGTAGGTACCAGCAAATGTAGAAAGGTGCAAAGACAACATCTTGATGACTTTCAGCCAAGATGGTGACCTGGTAGGTGTGAGACTCATGTCCTCCTGACAGAGCAACTAGAAATTCACTCATTTTTCAGAAACAAACACTGAGGAAAAGCAGGCACAGTTGCCAAAGAGACACAGCAGCAATTGTGACAACAAAGGGTAGGTGAAAACATCTGGGCGCAGAGCTACACAAAAGTCTCAGAATTGGGATTTCGGGCATGGTGGAGGGGATGGACTTATGGGAAGAACTGGCCCTCCCGGGAATCGCAAAAGCAGTGGAGAGCCTGCCCATCAAACGCTGGACATGGAGATGGGGGAGAGGGTCTAAGAGTAGGTGGAGGAGGCACCAGTGCTCCGGTTGTTTGGGCAGGAGGCCTAGCGAGAAAATTACACTGCACACTGCCATCACCAGAAGGCAGTGGGTGAATCACCCATGCCCACCCACCTCCTCAAATGATATTGCCCTGGAGTTACAGGACCCATCCACCAGAAATCCCAATGACTGGAAATACCACTCTCAGGTTGAAGGGCGAAGAGACTCTCTGAGGGGCAAACTGTCACCGCTACCCACTAGCGCCACTTTGTGGGTGTTGGCAAAACTGCAGTCTAATTGTCAATTGTGTGTCAACAGCAAGGTGATCAAGGTGATTTGGAGCTGGGTTGCTGGGGACAGACAGGTTTTGCATCCCCCAAACCAACTCCACCTCCATAGACTGAACTTTGGGGCAGCAACGGAGGGTCCACATAAGAACTTCAACATATCCAATCAGTGGTGACACCACAAAAATCAAGAAATCCCAGTGTCCAAACCAAGATCCAGGCTTACTCAGTGCGGCCATCACTGCAGGAAAATCTAATCCACAGAAAATAAACTAAATGACAAACAGAGTGATGATACAGAGAAATATATGTGAAATGAAGGGCCCAGTAAAAAATCCAGGGGAAAATCTGAACACAAAAGAGGTACACAAATTACCTGAGGATGAATTGAGGGCAACAGTGATACATATATTCATGGAAATCAAGAAAACAATAGAGGAAGAAGAGAGAACAACAAAAAAGAGAAGAACTAAAGGAGCTCAAAACAGATGTCACAGAAATAAAGAACACAATATATGACCTAAAGAATTCAATAGAGGGACTCAAAAAATAGTACAGACGAAGCCTGTTGAGATGAATCAGTGAGCTAGAAGATAGGGCAGAGGAATGCACTCAAGTAAACCAGCAAAGAGATAAAAGAATGAAAAGACAGCATTCAAGACCTATGGGATAACATCGAAAGAAACAGCATTTGCATTATAGGGATTCCAGAAGGAGAAGAGATAGAAAAGCGGTGCAGAAGCTTCATTTGAAGAAATGATAGCTGAGAACTTCCTTAACCTGAAGAATGAAGCAAGCCCCTAGACCCATGAAGCTCAAAGAGTCCCTAATAAAAGAAACCCAAACAGAGTTACACCTAGACATAACACCATTAAAGTGTCAAAAATACGAGATAAACAAAAAAAATCTTAAAAGAATCCAGGGAAAAACGAATCACATGCAAATGAGTGTCCATAAGGTTCTCAGCAGATTTCTCAACTAAAACTCTATAGGCCAGGAAGGAATGGCATGTATATTCAAAAGACTGAAAGAAAATAATTTACAACCTAGGATACTATACCGAGAGATTATTCATTCAGAACTGAAGGAATGATAAAGTTTTTCCAAGAAGCAAAAGTTAAAGGAATTTACACAAGACCAATTCTACAAAAAATACTAAAAGATGCTATACATAGTGTAAGGAAATCTCACTGAAAAACAGGCCTATTAGACCTATTTATGTATGTTCATTAGATATATTGTTCAATTGTAATTTTAATTCTTGGTTATATCTCTGTCAGTTTTTGCCATCAGTGTGATGTTGGCCTCATGGAGAGTGTTTGGGAGTGTTCCCTGTTCTTCGATATTTTGGAAGAGTTTGAGTAGAGTAGGTATTAATTCTTCTCTAAGGTTCGGTGAAACTCATTGGAAGAGTCATCTGGTCTTGGGTTTTTTAGAGACTTTTGATTACCTTTTCAATTTCTTTGCTTGCGATTGTTCTGTGGGGCATATATTACCTTATTTAAGTTAGCCCTATGATGTATATTTTATTATTCCCATTTTATAGATGAGAAAACTGACGCTAAGCAATCTGCCTAAGGTTGTACAGTATGTGTTAGAGCCAAGGTTCAAATTTATCTTTTATGCTTATATCCTGTGTGCTTAATATTTTATCATTTCAGTTATTGATAGTTTTATTTGGAAAGATAAATGCTATCCAGAATTTTGAATTTTACTGTCATCATGCTGAGTTTTTCTTTTTAGGTACCTTATTCCTCTTGATAATTCCAATTTTAAACTTCTCTAAGTTAAGGAACTGTGACTCAAGCTTACGTTATGAATTTTTATATATTCTACTATATTCATTTTAAAGTTTGCTTTGGAAATACCCAATATATGGTACTCTCTTGAGTTTCTTTTGAAATAAGTATTTAATATGATAAATTGTTTCTTTTTTTTTCGACTGGAAAAAAATCTAAACAAAATAAGAAGTGATAAAGGAAACTGAACTCTTGTGTTTGGTGTGGTGTGAAATGCCCAGAGACTGAGGTGTGAACTCAGTATCTTAAAAATCATATAGTAATGTGAAATGTAAGAAATATATGCAGTATATAATAAACATATTATGTATAATGATATATAATGAATAGCCACATATCTACCATATTGTTTGTTTAATTTTACCTGTTTTGAAATGTATTAAAATGTTAGGAAAGCATATAAATAATTGAAAAAAAAAAAAAAAGACAGCATTTCCCTTCCTCCATTCTTTGAGAGTTCCTATATCTGGTTTCAGGTGAGTCAAACAGAGGGAATGCTAAAGTGGCCATGTCCTGCTCTGGTTGTCGTAAGATAGAGCATAAATGCAAAAAATGGTAAAAGCAAGCCAGTGTCTCCATCCTTGGAGAGTTCCAACAGACACATGGCTTTGTTTCCTTTGTGTATTACTTATTCCCTTTTCAAATAGCTATTCTTTTATTTTATTTTTTATTTTTATATTTTATTTTTATATTATTATTATTATTTTTTTTTTAATTTTGTGCTGGATTCTGGGGTGAGAGTGCATGTTTACCCTTTAAAAGTACACTGTTCCCTACTACATCTTGGGGCTTCTGGTTGCAAGACCCAGCTTTTATTGTTTTTTGAAAGTTATTTTGTATATATGTGTGCATGTGTATCCACACACATAATTCTTTGGAAGCAAGTTACTAAGTACAACCTCCTCTCAGGGCGTGAAGTTAAGGTGCACTTCCTTAAGGGGCTGTCTACATGAACTACTTGAAATTCTGTGAAGATTACTCTGTTATTTGTTCTATCAACTATATCAGTATACGGTTGCATGGAAATTAATTTTATACTTTTTGTTCAAATTGTTGCAGCTTTGGCTATGGGGAGCTCTTTCTGCCTCTCCCACAAGTCCATCTTTTTTTTTTTTTAAGTTAAGGTATATGCTGTAATGAAGGCAATTAAGACAGGCAAGGAGAGAGGAGGACCTCAGAAGCATTTTATCTTTATTTAGTTGTCCAAGCTGGTTGTTTCCTCCAGGACCTGGGCCTCAAACCCAGGGGTATGTGGTCTGTGGCCTGTCAGAGGCACTTGACTTAACTGCTGCTCCATCAGGGCACACCAATTTAAAAACATTTTAATCATAATAAAAATTACCAAGTGGTAATGCCAAATTACCAAATGGCTTAGCAGTTATGTCCATGGCCTCTGGCCAGTACAGTTCACACAAATCCCAAGGACCCAGTTGCACAACCTGGCATGGAGAGAACAACCAAAATGAACAACTAATTCAAACAGATGCTGCTTCTTTCTTTTCCCTGCCTGCCTACTAGCCTTCGTTCCTGCCTGCACCTAAAAGATTACCAAAGAAACCGTTTTTAAGGATATGGTTTAGTAGTGCTAAATCTATTAATATTGTTGTGCAGAAAATGTCTAGAACTTTTCCTTACAAATGAAACTATTCCCATTGAACAAGTCCCCATTTCTCCCTTTCTGTAGCCCCTATTATATTTTTGTTTCAAGTCAGAGCTTTATTACTCTAGGTACCTCATGTACACACTCAACGCAGTATTTGTCCTTTGACTGGCTTATTTCACAAGTCTATTGTCCTTATTGTACCCGACCCTTGAGGTATACAGTAATGCTGTATGGATATAGCCAATTTTCTTTTACCCATTAATCCTAATGTACATAGTTGGGTTGTCTGACCTCTTGGCTATGGTAATGCTGCAGGTACACAAGCAAGTCTTCCAGAGTGTTTTCAGTTCTTTTGGATATATGCCAAGAAGTGGGATTTCTGGATGCTATTTTCACAGCACATTTTAAATTTTTTGAGAAGCCTTACTACTGGCTACAGCACGTACATTTTACATTTTGCATGAAGGTTCAGGTTCTTCTATACCCTGATCAATGCTTACTATTTTCTGGGAATTTATTAGAGCAGCCATTATTATTAATGCACCATTCAGGTCTCCTTTTCAGGAGAAGTTGATGTAAGGTGATAGCCTGTACCTATAGCACGTTTAGATCCACTAAGAGTTATTTGTGCCAAGGCTATACTCTCCCAGGACTGCTCTTAGGCAGTAAGGCAAAAGTAAAGTCAGGTCATCTGTACGTAACTGTGGAATTTTCCTAAAGGAATCCCAACCCGGGGGCTTTCAGTTGGACTGAGTAAGATTTTCTGTTTTCCTATAGTCTAAGCTTTTCTATTCAATCGTCCTTCCTTTCTATATTTTTTAGGTGTCAGAGCCAGATTGTAGTCTGAAGGCTTTCTCTCCCTCTCTCCTCTGTCCTTTAACCTGCATGTGAGTTTCCCCTAATAAATTCTTGCATATTTCATTTGTCTTGATATCTGCTTCTTTGACAGAGGATTTTGGAATTTGACGTCAAATTTGATGTTCACTTGATAGTCTTAATAAAGAAGTCACTATTAAGTGTTTGTATTCTTTAAAGATTATGTTTCAGTAAACTATGGGAGAATGAATTACTTCTACACATTGATTATCTGAGAGAAAATGTGTTTATTGTTCTGATTTACTGAAACCCAGGAAAATTCAAGTAGTGGAAATACATAACATTGTCCATTTCTTTAAGAGGTCTCAAATTTTAAATGGCCATAGAATTATATGTATGTATATATGTATATGTACATACGTGCATGTGTTATACATACACATACACACACACACACACACACACACACACACACACTCCTTTAATTCTGAGCCATTTAAATTACTTCTCCCTTCCAAGTATAGAAATAAACTTTGTAGTCCTGAGGTAACATTATAACCATCCCTCAACATGACTGCATAGGTATTTAAAGTTAAGTGTGACTATTAGTACAACACTTGAAGAACCAATTCCATTTCAATTCTAGACCGAAGGTAGCATTATCATATATGTACCCAAGGAAATCATCTTCAATGTGTGTGTCCTTGTGTGTATGTTTGTAGACAGGTATAAACCAGAGGAAGGCTGACTGAACCACAATGATGCTAGAAGTCTGCTGTTGTTGGTAATACTGAAACATACACGGTCTTTGTGTTCAAAGTCTTCATGGGGATTGCTTCTGTAATTTCTAGAATGGAAAGGAGAAGGTTATTAAAATAAGTTTTCACCTATTATGGGTAAGTATTTTGAAAATGTTGGTTATGTGTATAGGAAGGAATTTGTTCCTGTGACCTCGCCTGGGCCTAGTCTTTACTCAAACATCACCTAAAGACCTAGCTCTTCACTTTTCTCTGTAGATCAATGAGAAAATGCATGTGTTGTGTGCTCTGTGAGCTGCGAGGAGGACATCGCTGCAGTAAGTTCAATCTTGTGATCTGTGAGCCAAGTTGGAGGTATGTTCCATTCAGATTACTTTACTGTAATCATTTTGATTCTTGAATAAGAATATTTTTAAGCATCAGAAATGTGCTTATTTACTTAGAAGCATATATTTTTATTATCAATCAACATAGCTTTTAGATTACTTCCTAAGCAAAAAGCAATGATTCTTTCAATTATTTCAACATCGTAGTATGACAAACGCCTTGAGAAAAGGAAAAAAGAAAAGGTAATAGTACTCTTTGTGCACCCCTGTGACTGGGGTGACTAAAGGTGCAGGCCATGGAAGGCCTATGGAATTGGCTTTGAGACTCGGGGCCAGGGGTTAAAAAAAAGTGTACTATCTCTCACATAAATAATCTACAATTGGTTGATGACAGCAAAATTTACTTTTAAAAAAGCAAAAGCAAAGTATGTTCCATAATCTCACCATCTGTTTGAGTTTCAGTTAGAAACAGCTTCAGTTTTCTACTCCGAAGGCCAAACACCTTGGCTGCTTCATAGAGAAGACCTTGGTGGGTGAGTCCATTTTCCCCAAGTGGGTTTTCCAGCAAGAGAGTGCCCACTGTTCCCGTTAAACACTCTAGAGAAGAACACACTGGATTAAATCCTGACAATTCACACTCGAGCTACTGGATCCCTGTTGCAGGCAGTGACTGCAGATAGTTCTACTGGCAGAGCTAAAAGCAGCAAAAGCCAGACATGGGTGCAGGAGCACGAGTGGGACACTAAGAGCCTTAAGCATTCCACAGATGATGAGGTAAGGGGAAAAAGAATCACCCACTAGTTTAAAATCCCAGATATTTAGTAAATAGTCAAATGATGAGCCCAAAGGCTTCAGGAACCAATGCATACAATGAGGATCACGATATATCAAGAAAAATAAATATCTAGACTGTTGGTCAACATACGGGTGTACGCAGCAATTCCCAGAGCATTTTCAAAGAAAAAAAAATATTAGGCAAAATTAAAAATTAAAACGTTTTAGCACTTACATAATACAGCTTTATTTAGCTGTAACCTAACCAATTTATCTCATTTTCTGACCAGGCCAGATAGATGGCTACACATATATACACACATACACACCAAAAGATATATAGAAATATGCCTGTATACGAGCTCCCAAGCAGTGTGAGTGCACACCTGGCACCGCACTGAAGTCAACTTGAAAAATCAAAGTAAGAAAGAGGCCAGACATTAAGCCCAGCACCCCACACCTGCCTGCTGAGGTCATTCACCTACCTTGCGGGTCTGCGTTCAGGAGCTGGAGATTGATGTACTGACAAAGAGCACTAGGACTGCCCATCACAGAAGGGGCAGATCCTGTAGTCACGAAGAGCGTTCTTCCACTAAGACTCAGTAAGTTGGTTTTATTTTGAATTTCTGAAATGACACAAAATTTTTTTTTTCAGGACTACACAATTGAAAGCTGAAGTCATTTACTTTTTTCCTATTTAGTTATTAAACTGTCATATATCTTTAAAGTGATGCTTTCCATGTTATTTCTAGCAATAAACATGATGTTTCTATAAATCAGGTTTCAATGATTTGTAATAAGTAGGAAACCTAAATGTGGTAAAATAAATGATACGATATTCATAACTTAAAAGACAACAAATTGTTTTCTCCCCTTTTAGGTTCTTCTTAAATTTTCTCCTGTATCACAGAACTCCCAAATTCACCATTAAAAGACATTAAAAATGATAACTGCAGTCAGAAGGCAAACAAGTTATTTGAGTCATGAACATATGTAGACAACAGAAAGGCACATAGAACATAGTATGCATGATCTCATTTACATGAGATTAAACACTGCTTGGGGATGGCAGTGCCTGTAATCAGGAAAGAAGTGCCTGTAATCAGGAAACAAAGTGGGACAGTCTTAAAGAAAGGAACAAAAGACCTACTTTCCAATGGTATATACCCAACTTGGGGCTACAATGGTCTTTTGGATCAGCTGACAGAAAAAGGAAACATCTCAGGCTTATTATGTGGATGGTTGTACATGACATGAGGACCACCTAAAATGGACAACTACAGTCCTACTGTCAGCTGTGACTCTGGGTGGCCATGAGGAATAGTGGTGCATGGAAATCCTTCGAGGGATATAAGTTCATTCAGAGCAGCTAGCTGTTCATTCTGCTCAGGAGAGATGGTCAGAGGAATGGCTCTATACTGATTTATGGACAGGGGCTAATGGTCTGAAGGAATGAGAATGGCCAGGGACTTGGGAAGAACAGAAAACTGGTGACAAGGAAGTCACGGCAAGCTACATGGACAGATGGTTCCAAAGAGGAGACTGTGAGTGAGCATCTGAAAACCAGGTAGACAGTATTATGTTTCTGTGGAAGCCAGTGTTTTCCAGTCACTCCTGTCCTTGCCCAATTGACTGATGAACAAAGGGGTGGATGGAAGGGGGCTTACATCTGGGCTCAGCAGCACCACTTCCCAATCATGACAGTATATCTCATTTACAAACAGCTGGAGCCATTTCTAAGATTGTAATGCCACATCAGTGCCAAGGGAGGGGACGAACCAGTACCTGATGGCAGATGTCCATCATGGAAAAGGCAGTGCTTTGTTTCTTTTGGAAGAGACACCTTTGGACATGAGTTAGTCTTTGTTTCTCACAATGCTTCTGTCAAACCCACCATCGATGGATTCAGAAAATGTCTTTCTCTCCAGTGTGGCATCTCGCATAGCACTGCTTCTGACCAAGCAACTCATTTTCACCCAGTGAAGTGTGGTGCACATGTCAGGGAATTCACAGGCCATACCATGTTCCTCATCATCATGAAGTGGTTGAGACAGTAAAATGGTAGAAAGGCCTCTTGATGACTCTCCATTTTTGGACCACCTGGGTGGTTTGGACCACGCTGGGGGGCAGGGATAATGTCCTTCATGAGGCCTTTCATGCTTTAAAATGGGCAGAGTAACTACAGGCCACAGCTGGCTTCCTGTTTATGTAAAGGTTTTAATGAAACACGGGATTGCCCACTTAAAGAAAAAATTATCATGGCTGCTTTTGTATTAAAATGATAGTTATTACTCTAAAATATTAACAGTCTGCCCTTTGAGGAAAATTTTGCTGACCTCTGCTCTAAACCAGAGACCTTCATGTGGTGCCACTTCTCTCAGATCAAGATTCAGGGTCAAAAGATTAAGAGGGAGATGTAAGAGGACCCTATAACTAATGCCTTTAATGATTCACACTGTTATTAAAAAAAGAAAAAGAGGAATGAAGGCAGATAGGCAGAAAGAAACAGGAGGAAGAAGCACTTTTATTTACTTACTATTTATTTTGGTTGTTCTCTCTGGGCCCTTGAGTTTTATATGGTCTACACCCCATCTGAGAAACCAGGGTGTGCCCCACACCACTTTGTGCTCCCCTAGTTTAGAGGTTTAGTTCCCAAAGGAGGGACGCTTCGAACCCACAACACAGGCAACGGCTTCATTAATCTGGAAGCAGACACCTGACCACTTTGGGCTCCTAAGATGAAGGAACCACAAACAGAGGGACTACTATCTTGACCAGGATGTAGCTCTCTGGAGAAGCTTTTGCAAGTCACCTGGCTATCAATAGGATGTGTCTAGACTGATATATGTGTCTTTCTGTCCTTCTTGTTCTAATTCTCATCCTGCAGGGACTTCAGGCAGAAACCTGAGCTGCCCACTTACTCACTAGCTCCCCTTGGTGTATCCTGGTCAGACTTTTCTCAGGTCTTCCAACTAATGAGACTCTTTCAGATCTTAATTGTCCAGTTTCTCTGTGTCATTTATCCAGCATTAACTGTTACCACAGTGAATGGTATTCCACAATGGTTCCTACCAATCCAGCAGTGAATGACATTTCCTATCACGGTAGCATCACTGACTTTGACGCTATAAAATTTTTCTGTTCTTGTCAACCTGGTGGCATGTATTAGCACTCCACTGCACTGTGGTTGTCACCTTGCATTTTCTTGATTACTATGAAGGTTCAGCAGTATTTTCTTTCTTTATTGGCCATTTAGATTTCCTCTTTTAAACCAGTATTAAGTTTCTGAATATGAGCGTTCAGATTCATAAAGTGAATGTATTGGCATCCTGTCTTTGGCTGCCAAAATATCACAAACTAGGGGGCTTAAAACAGAAATTATATGGTCTCAGTTCTGGAGGGGAGACATTCAAAATCAGGGTATTAGTAAGGCCATGCTCTCCCTAAAGAGGAATCCTTAAATCAAATCCTAAAAATACTTCATTTTCTCTTTTGGAGTTCTAGAGGATCCCAGGAGTTAGCTGCATAATTCGAATCTCAGTCTTTATTGCTACATGGCACCCTCCTTGTCTTTGTGGCCAGCTCCTTAAAAGGCTACCAATTATACTAAATACAACCTAACCTTACTCCATAACCTCAGCTTTAGTAACTGCATCTGCAATGATCCTATTTCCAAACAAATATATTTCTTTTTATAAGGGGAATAGTGTATTACTACCCAACTCATAACAGTGGGAATGTACTTACCCTACTGAGAATCTTGGATTTACTAGGATGCAAGCAATATATTTAATAAGCTAAAACTCACTAGGAAAAGTCTCTGAAGTTTATGGAGTCCAATACATAGCTAATAATTGAGAGAGTAAAGTTAGAATGCCACCTCCTAATAAGTCCTTGATCTTTCAGCCATAATACAAAGACACAAAGGACAAAAGAAAGAGCAGGTAGGTGCTGTTTAAGAGTCTGGCTCTAACTTAGAAAAAAGGAAGAGGTCATATAGCATATACATAACTGATCAAACTAAGACATCATCTAACATGCCAAAGGACATAGATATCTTTCTACCTTCTACATACCTGTTTCACCATGGAAGATAGTCAGCTTTGTATTTTTTATGCCAAAAATGCTAGTGATAGCACTCTTCAGCTTTAAAAGGTCCACCCTATTATCACCTTTCGGATTTTCCAGAAGCAGTATTCCACCTAAAAAGTCATAAAAATAAGTAAAACTTAAGAAAGAAATGTTAAATTTAAATCAGAGGTCAAGGAGAGAAGGGGGGGGGGGAGGGGGGCGTGTTCAAGCTCTATTTTTCTTTTTAAGTATCATACACTCCATACTCTTAGCATGTGTTCTGGCTGGCAACCCTATAGACGTGTTCCAAGACTAGAACTCAGGAAATCTCCCCCTGCCCCCTTAAAGCCCAGTCTTGAACCTGGGTTCTTGGCTTTCACAGCCTGTCCTTAGCGGCCTGATCCACAGAGTGAGGGCTTATCATGAAATTTATATTCATCATTTTCCGGATTCAAACTATTTTTGTGGATTCACTTATATGACAATTATAAAAAGTTATCTGATTTAACAATTCTTAAAAAAAAAAAGGAAAAAGAGAGAGAGCGGAAGGAAGGAACATCTTTATTTAGTTCATTTTGGTTCTTCACCCTGGTGCTGGGTCTTCAAGATGTATATAGTCCACACACCAGCTTATCAGCCACCTGAGCCACAAGGATGTGCCAACTAGTCTCTTGTAACAGCCTTAAAGACATACATTTCCCTAAAAAGGCAAAAAAAAAAAAAAAAAAAAAAAAAGAAACCACAAAATTCATTTGCTCTTACCTTGTTCATTGCCATTTGTCCACATGTTAATATTGACGTATGCACAGGCAGGGCCAGGCACGGATGATGCTCTGGTGAGTGTAATCTCCAGGTCAGATCCCTTTAACTAAACACATGAGAATATGTGATGAGTAACTCCCCGTCATCTACCACAGTGTCATGAATTCACACAGCAACTACTCTCAGTGAAAACAAGACCTTATACAATTCAAGAACACATTCAATCTTACCACTTAGTCGAGTCACAATTTTTCCCTCTTATCCTTTAAAAAATGTAAAGTTTTTCCTAAATAAGCAACATATTCTCATTCAAGAAAATAAAGCAAACTACTTAAAAATATGAAAAATAGAAAATGAAATCATCTTGTAATCTGTCCCACTAAAGACAGTTGGTCACTTTCGGCCTGTGCTTATCTGCACTATTTGTACTACGTAAAGCAAGAACAAAGCAGTGAACAGAGCAGTGACTGAATAAATAACTGAAACAGAAAATAATTTCCTCTGTTATAAATGACCTACTTTAAACTACAGGACAATTATCTTCTTTGTGTATCACTTTTACAGTAGAGATTTTCATAGTTACATCTAAACTGTAGCAACAGGAAATGAAATTGTATTTTTATGTTAACTACTGCCATAAATGTTAACTGCTTTTCAAGTCAATTTCTATTTCTCTTTAATAGTAATTCCCAAAACTCACCTTTCTAGTTTTAGATGAAACAGGCCCATGTAGCCATATAGCACATCCTCTGGACCTCCTGGTTCTCTTCTCCAAGAGAACTGCGTGAGAATAGCACACACCTGCTTCTTTTCCTGGACATTCAAGCTGGCCCTAACTTTTCCACCCAGAGCAATATTTAAGGTCTGAGTATCCAGCATCAATCACAATTGGGGGACAGAATATCAAGATGTGACTTCTTGAAAGTCTAATCCTAAACCTCTTACTAGTTGTACAGAAGTCAAAACTTACTTGCATTTTTTCTTGAATAAGGACTTTATCTGACGTAGGAACTGGATATGGCTTTAAGGGAGCCTTTATGGTGGCAAATATGAACTCTGTGTGGCTTCTGATAACATTATTCAGATACTCTCCTTCAGATTTTGCTTCATAATAAACGGTTACTTCATCAGTAGGAACCAGATTGCACTGAAATTTTAAAGAGGAGGCATACTTTGTTAATTAAAACATATGCACTACTGAACAAGAATCATTGTGTGGAAGGGCACGATATCCTGCCTACTCTAAAATTTAAGGAGCAACTGAGAGAATCCAACCACAAAGCTCTGAAGTGAGAACTCATGAGAACCTTATTAGCTACTGGGGTGACCTCATCAGACCTGTAGGTCTCAGACATCTGGCCCAAGGAGATGAGCAGGGAAAGCACTCCACCAAGTAGGGGCTTCCTGGCTGTCTCAACTGGGCACCTGCCCTGGGCTCCCAACCTAAAATGAGGAAAAGTCCCTTGACTAGATGCAATGCTTTTTTTGAGGAGAGATCTTCCATTCAGACCACAGTCATCACTTTCTGCAGTGCGAGAGGGGCTGTCTGTCCAGAAGATGATTTAGTAGAAGACTTGGGAACTGAAAAACAAGGGCAAGGGGCACAGGCAGATGGAAAGTTCATGGTCAGATGAACAAAGGGAGGGCAAGGGGCCTTTTCACAATCTAATGGACTACAGCTCAGTGGTCATTATCAATATTCACTACTCTGGTTTGTGTTACCTGCCTCTCCAATAAACAAAAAGAAAAAGCAAGTAAAAAAATCTTCAAAACAATAGCTTATCCTTAATTTGACAAACTAACCTTTTTGCGAAGTTTCTGGATGCGATTGATGACCTCTCGCGCCATGCCTTCATCTACCATTGACTGGTCAGGGGTGATGTCTAAGAGAACCAAGGCCTATAGGGATGAACCATGTACATTATGACAAATAAAGAAAAATGGTCTTTCAGTCTCAACAAAATGAAATTTAAAACTAAATTCTGGAATCATATAATGCAGCAGTTACATATGCTACCTCATGAAGACATGCGGTCAAACTAGAAACCGAAGAAGCCTGAGGGCAAGGCCATCATGTAACATAATACACAGATCACGCCAAGAAATTCAGAAGCAGCCCAAGACCTTTCCTTAAAAGTCAACAATTTCTGGTGTGCCTTGGTGGAGTAGCAGTTAGGTCAGCTGAATTCAAAAGAGTACAGTCCACATACATCCCAGAGGACCCAGGTCTGGGGGTGGGAATAACTAAATGAAAATAAAATGCTTTTTCTTTCCTTCTCTCTCTTCCTGCTTGCCTACTCACCTTCATCCCCGCCTGCACCTTTCCTTGAAAAAAAAGAAAAAATGTGGACAACTTCTTCAGAACCTCCCTATATAATCAAAGACTGCACCCCTCCTGGTTTACAAACTTCCTCCCTGCCTTCCCCTTCTTTCCTTGCTGCTTTACCATGACCCTGCACTGTCTGCCCACATGGGAATGCTATATATGTCTAACTTAAGTCTCTGTGTAAAGACTTGAAAAGGCAGGCTGTCCTCATACAGACATAGCCCACTAGCCCCTGTATTTCAAGCAAAGGGGCCCCCACACTGGTGATCTTAAGACTCTTTCTGCCTGGAGATGTCTAGTAAGGGTAACAAGAGATCCCTGATCCACCACAACATAAAGTGTGGAACCCAGAACCTAAGGCTGCTTGCAAAGCTTATTTGAGGAGAGCTCCCTAGTCATCCTTGCCTCCACTCCGGGCTTTAGACAGGAGTCAGTCTCCATGCTTATTCCCACTAGACAGCTTATCAGGCAGATTAATAAGAACTAGCTTACTTGTCTCCACAAATGATTCATTCCTTGAAGAATGGGATTACAATTTATTCACTTTAACAAAATCCAACATTTAGGAAATTATTTGTACATAGAAATCACAAAACGTCAATTTAAGTGAATAACTTATTTACTTTACCTTGAGCCAGTCACCACTGTAAGAAAAGGCATTGATCTGTTGGCAAAGGAATATTAGAGGGAACAGAAAAATACCTGTGCATCTGAGTGTGCTTCAAATTGCGAGGTCCCACCTTTTTCCTGATCAAAGGCGTACATGAGGCGGATATCTTCTTCGTGCAACTCATGGCCTTCCACAACAATGGTCCCTAGTGGAGAAGCAACTGCTGCTGTTACTCAAGTCATTAACCAGCCCCTCCTCCTCCTCCTCCAGCTCCCCTGCAATAGAAGTGATGCACCAGGTTCTTATAAAAGCCTCATGGCATCAAGCTTGAAGAAATCATTTCCTGACTCACATCATTGCTGCAGTCAAGGACATGACAAATTTTCTTTAGATTGCACCGTGCTGTCTCAAGGACAAGTAAAGCAAAATGATTGTCAACTATTTTATATAAATATAAACTTCCAGGTCAAACAGCATGTGCAAGTGATGAAACCCCACTATAAACACAGAGCAGCATGGTGTAATGGAGAAAGCACATTGCCAGAGTCAAATCAGACATAGTTCTATTACCCACTGGTTGTCTGACTCCGTCAGCGGGAGCAGTGAGGCTGAGGACCTGCATAGTGTGATGTCCCAAGCACGCTACCACTGCATGGTGTGAGGGTGGAGCGCGCAAAGAGCCAGGATGGCAGGTCCCACCTTCGGGGAAGCCCTCTCTAGTCACTCACAATGACTTCTTGGTCTCTGAGCATTGGCCTGCTGGTTTTTACTTTATGTCCTGTTCTGAAAACAATTTTGCTTTCCATCAGTACAGAACAATTCATTCATAAACTGAAGCTTAAATTGGCTTTCAGTTTCAAATGAGTATTTCAGGAATTTTTGATGTTTTAGCTGCCTGATGAAAAGTGTGTTTTTTGTGACTTGGTGGTTGATCACAGATTTTGTTAATTTAATATATCAAGCTAAATTTGCAATGATTCGAGTTTCAGTTGCTAACCTTTTACAATTTGTAAGTTCTGTCAAAAAATTTCAGAAACAGGAACATTTCCTTCAATTTCCATGTGATTTGAGTACTTAAATCTCTTCTCTTGACACTTTCATGCCTGTGATTTTCAACTTCAGAGGAAGCCCTAACAATCAAACCCCTTGTGTCCTTACTGCAGGGTAAGAAGCAGCACAATGGGACCAACCAAGAATCTAACCATAAAGAGAGGAGAACTCCAGTACCTGGAACAGCTACTCTCCAAAGCAGAGGGGAGGGGCTGAGTCCCTTTCCCAGCTGCCTCCTATCATCTCACACATTTTGTTCCAAGCACTTATCCATCTTTAATATCTACTAGCACCACGCACATCTTATTTAACTCTAAGCTCCTGGTGCTTTAAAAAATACTAGGCTGAATGAACACATCTGCTGGCGCAGACACCCACCGCTGTCCTGGAACCACTCCAGCTCTTCACTGCTCAGCTGCTTGATGGCTGTCATCACTGCCTTGAAGGCACCCTTCAGACGCTTCCCCAGGACCATGTGATCGGGCTCTGCCCTTAGACGAACACCATACTTGTTTTTATCTGCAGAGAGCGTCACTTTGCGAATATTCAATTCCTTTGGTTGGTGGACAAAATGAAACAGACATAGACCCACGGACTCTTGCAAACAAATGCTCATAGTCACATTATTTATGAAAACTCAAAAAGAAGACAATCTGAATGTCCATCAACTGTGAAGATAATAAACCAAATGTGAACTGTTATTCAGCAACATAACGGAATGAAGCACTGATACTCACTACAGGAATGACCCTTGGAACCGTGTGAAATAAATTAGACACAAAAAACACATTTGTATGATTCTTTGTATATAAAATGTCCACAGGTGGCACATCCAGACAGAGGAAAATTTGTGGTTGTTAGGGGATGGAAGGACCTTGGAACAAAGATGTGTGAATACTGTCCATATTGGGGGGGGGGGTTCTTCTTCTTTTTTTAAAATAAAATGATATAAACTCGTGATGGTTGCACAACTCTATAAATATCAAAAACCACTGAAATGCATGCTCAAAAAAACGCTTCTTGTCAAGATCAATCAACACAGATGAGTGTAACTCATCTAAAGAGAACTCTAGAATCAGAAATATAAACTTCAGCATGTCCTGGTGGAGCAGTGATTAGGTCAATTGCTCTGAAGGAGCAAAGGCCACATACCCCAGGATCGGGGAGGCGGGGACACGGGGTTGGGGGGGAGGAGGCATGGCTTGGCAGAGGGAAACTGCCAGTGTGAACAACTAAATAAAAAGTTTCTTTCTCCTTTTTCTTCTTGCCTGCCTGCCTACTCACCTTCATTCCTGCTTCTATCTTTCCTTAAAAAAACAAAAAAATTCATCTTAGATCCCCACAAGGCTAACTACTGAATAATCAGAAGAATCAGCAACATTTCATGCTGCCATCATATTAAAGATTAATAACACAGCAGGAAATGGTTACAGAATAACAGGAAATATGAAAAGGAGATCATTGTTGATTGAAGCAAATAGTAGGGAAGGTCTAATTTTGTCATTATACCTAACTTTATTACTTGATCTATCATTCATCATAATGATTAAGATATTCTAATTATTCTATTTTATCCATATTTGCAAGCACAAATTATAGAAATTATAATCTAACTTCAGTTTCTAAATATTTGTCTGGAATTCACAAGCAATTCAAAAACAAATACAGAAAATAATACTTCCAATAATAATAGATTTAAACATATCTATGAAAGAAGTAAAAATGAAAGACTCTATATTTTATATTCAAATGTCATGAAATAAAGCTTTTTTGCAAAGTGATATGTAGTTTAAACTTTGGATCCCAAACACTACTTCTAGGAATCCGTACTAAGTAAGGCATGTGCACAAAGACACAAACATCTTGTTTGTAATCAGGAAGTTAAACCTCCAACAGGAGAGTAATGAAATAAATTATGAAACAGTCAGATGAACATTATGCAGCTATCGAGAATAAAGCAGGACATGCCCTGTGGCCAAGACAGCTGAGGTATGGACCACATAAAACCCCAGGACTCAGTTTCAAGACCCAGGGCAGGAAACCAAAATTAAAATAAAAATACTTCTTTCTCTTCTCCCTTTCTTCCACTTAACAACAACAAAAAAGAATAAAGTAAATTGTCGTGACGTAGATGCCCTTTAGATAAATTATAAAGTAAAAAAAAGCAAGTTCAAAACCACATACATCACAACAGCTAAGAACTGGAAACTATCTAAGTGCCCAACATCAGATGAACATACAAAGAAGATGTGAAGAAGATGTGATACACATATACAATGGAACACTACACAGCCCTTAGAAGAGATGAAATCCTGTCATTTGAATCAACATGGATGGATCTAGAGGGGGATTATAATAAGTGAGATAAGTCAAAAGACGACAGATACCAGATGACCTCACTCACAGGTGAAACGTGAATAGACAAAACAAAGGAACAGAGGAAACAAAACCAATCTTTGTACATTTGCAAGAAAACAATTTGGTGGAGGGTATGTTGTGCTGACATATATATGAGGAATGGGGAACCTTTGCATGTGAGTTTATTTCAATGCGCAAAAAAAAACAAAAAAACCAACCAACATGTACTGATCCACTCTGCCTAAGTAAAAATATGGTGCATATATGTTTATACTAAAGTGGGTCTAATGTACAAAATGCTAAGAACTACTCAGGCAGAATATACGCCAGGAAACACTCCGAGGAGGAGGTGAGACTCCAGGGCACCGACAGAGTGGGAAGGGACTAACCTTGAACTCTGTGCTAGTGCTTGAACTGCTTATACCATTTTGTGTTCACTTGTTACTTATATATTTTATATATACATACACACACACACACGAAGAAATAGACACAGATATATAGGTTTTTTTTTTTAAAGGAGAAGCATAGGAAGGAATGAAGATGAGCAGAGGCAGGTAGGAAGTGAGAGGATGAAGCACTTTTATTTCTTTTTATCTAGTTGTTCATCCTGGTTGTTCCACCCCCAACCTCACCTATCCCTGGAATGTTAACCCAGGTCTCTGGGATATGTGCAAACTGTCCTGGCCAGAAGAGGCTGACCAAACCACAACTCCCCAAGGTGAGTCTGCTTGTATAATATGAAGAAAAAAAACTTTGTTAATTATCAGAAAGTACTTTAGTGAAAGAAAACTGGTTGAAGGTAGTAAGTGAGCCAACTAAGATACAGAAATTTAATGACTTTGAAATAGTTTTTAGTATAATTATACTGTAAAAAGTTCAGATGGTTTAAGCACAATGTAAAATTTCATTGATCGATAAATTTATTATGTATTAACTGATAAACAACAGGAAAAGGATAAATTATACACAGTGTGGTTCACTGTGGTAAACAGTTCTCTCACTGAGAGAATAAAAATCTTCTTAAGAAGTCTGTACCCCAACAGGCAAATCATTTCTTACCTCAATAATATACTTCTCCAAAGATTTGATATCATTGAGAGCTTCTGGATCTTGATGGATAATCACAATTTCCTTCAAAGGATACTAGGAGGAAAGGGAGACACTAGTCAGTTCTCTGAACTGCAGGAAAAAGGGATGGGATTCATCTGAAAGCCAAGTTCCAGACTAATCCAGCTCTCCTAGTACTAAGTCATTCATAACCCAGTTACAAAAAAGAAAATCATATATGCCATTACTAGACGCTCTCTATATTAAGAAAACACCCCAAAGACATAGTTATTTAGGGTTAAGCAGTGTCTTACAGAAATACAATCCCAAACCTTTATTGGAATAGTTTTGCGGTCTCGAATCACTCGCCCAAGTTCAATCACAGACTGCATTCTGGACACCGCACTTTCGATCGTCTTGTTAATCAATTCCTCTCTGGTAGAAGTGAGGATGTGAAAGATTAGATTTCAAAGCAGAAAATCCCCAGAAAGAGGCAGGCATGCTTGAGTGAGAAGACACTAAGACTAGAGATGTGATGGTGGGGGTGTCCTTGGGTGTACCTCCCACACCCTTACCCTGTGAGACACCTGGAGGAGAAGACTGCTTGCCTGCAGGCACAGAGTAAGGGGCAGGCACTAATCTGGCCCTGTAGCTCCATAATTCAACCAGTAAGTTTGCTGATACCCAACGTGCCACAGCTACAGGTCAGCTCCACAGTGAGCATCCTTCCTACCCATTCTGCAGCCTGTGGAGGGGGCAGGCAGAGGCCCGAGGAACTGGAGCAAGAAGCTGGGGGCCCCTTTCCAAAGGCCTGGCTTGGGCTTACACATATTTGATACTCACCGAACATGGGGCAGCATAAGGTAGTGGATACTAAGAGTGTCCTTGTCCTGGACAGACCCAGGGTCAATCAGCCTCTTTAGATTCTGGTACATCAATTCAGTAAGAAAAGGTGTATAGGGGGCCTAAATGAGGAGAGAGGGTACCACATCACTCATGTGCAGTTATCAATGGATCTTGGAATGAAAAACAGCAAACGAACATTTTAAGGGAATGAAACTGTAATATGTACATGTATAGTAGTGGACAGGACCATGGCCTGTGAGAGGGAAACTCATTTTGAACTTGGCAAGATGAAGACCTGTGAAGCACAGCAGAAATGGTACAACCAATAGGAAGGACCCAAAGGATCCTGGAAGAAGTTGGTAATAAAACACCACTGGTGTGTCCTGATTTAGTTTAGTGGTAAAGTCCATCAGATACAGTTCGCATACATCTCAGGGACCCAGGGTAGGCTGACAACCAAGATGAATAACTAAATAAAATAAAATAAATAAAAAAATTAAAAATTAAAAAGTGCTTCTTCCTCCTCTCTTCCTGTCTCTGCTCGCCTTCATTTCTGCCTGCACCTTTTTTTAAAAAAAACAAACAAAAAATGACCACCAACAATGTGCCAGTCAAGTAAGTATTCAAGAGGAATTTATGCCTGCAACCCTAGAAATATCTCATTTGTAAACTAAGGGAACCACCTGCCTCACATGGTGAAGGTGGATGAGGTCAGACATGAGGCACAAGGCACAGGATCTGGCACAACAAGGTGCTCATTTTGTGTAAGTTTAGGAAACAAATAGAAGGCTAAGAATATTACAATTGAGACAGGAGACAGAGATAGGAGAGAGTGAGAACTAGAAATGGGTGTTTTACTTATGTACTATTTAATTAACATTTCAACTGGTAGAAACATTTTCAAATAAAATGTTTGTGATACGCCTGGTTAAATATTAGTCCAGGCACTTCCCTGTTACTCACAGACAGTTACAAGAATTCACATTAAGATGAACATGTTATTCAAAGGGAACTGGGGCAGTTCAGTCTAGATACAGGATCTTGACCTGAAAGGTACTACCAGTGATAAAGAAAAAGCACGTACTCTTTGAAGTCAATGATCCTTCGCCCTTACAAAAGTCAACAAGAGCTCTTAAAAAAAAAAGCCTAGAGGTTTAAGTTGTTTAACACACTTCCACTTCTATTGTGCCCTGGTGGCTCAAGCATTAAGTCTGTGCCAGCGGCACAGTCGACAGAAAGCCCCACAGAAAGGCTAAGGGCCTAGGCTGTGAACAGGGGCTGACAGAACACCTGAAAAATGAACAAATTCTAGAACAGTTACAGATGAAGGACAGTAACTAGGAGTACACACAAGCAGCCCTTGGGGCTATAAACTCACCATAAGTCTGCACAGAGAAAACAGAACACTAAACAAGGTTTCCAGGGCCATAACACAGTCTTCCACTCCATTTTTACCCTAAAATAAAACAAACAAACAAACACACATTAAACTGTCAAAAATAAGGGTCTATAATAAGTTATTAAAAAGAGAAAACCTAGTCTGGTTCTAAGAGGGCAAACTGTCAAGATACGAGACTTAACCTCATCCCCAAGTACAACTAAGAAAACATCTATTTGGCTACCACAATATATGAAAATAAATAGGACTAGCATCTCTCCACAGAGAGAGGAAATGTATGCCTCCATAAAAAGTAACACAAGCAGATCTGACTTGGTGCCATATTACTCTACTCAAGAGACTCCAGCCACTGCAAGAGTCTGAGGAAACCTACGTGCCGCCAGGTTAAAGGATACTCTTTGGTAATTAGTGAGCATCCCCAAGGAGCTGGCTTGCAGTCACTGAGCCTGGTACCTTGGGAGGCATGTGGGTCTGCTCCAGGGTGTACAGACCAATAGGCCACCAGGGAATGCCCTCTGTGGGCTTTATTGATCATACCTGTGACTCTGGGGGAAACCTCTGTATGCCTTATGCCAACTTCAAACCTGTAGGCTGGACTTTCCGGCCTCAACACAGGACTCACCTTAGAGTTTAAAAAAATCCAATGAGTGCTAATATCACACAACTAAACAAAGTCCAGTGTTCAAACCAAGATCTAGGTCTTTTCTGTGCAATTCAACACCCTAATACAAGGCCTTTACATATTAGGGAAGACTAACCCACAGAGATAAACTATGAATGCCACATATATGAAACAAATGGGAAAAATATATTAAATGAGTCTAAAAACCTGAATGCAACACTTAAGCAAACTTCCTGATAAAGACTTTAAAGCACCAGTGATAATCATACTCACTGAAATCAGGAAAACAATGGAAGAACAAAAAAGAACTAAAACAAAAAAAGAGAAGACATGAGGCATTTCAAAACAGAATTCATGGAGCTAAAGAACACACATAATAGCTGAACTAAAGAACACAAGACAGGGACTCAAGAGTAGACAGACTACAAGAAACCTGCAATGGAACAGGGCAGTGGATTGTACTCAAGTAGACCAGCAAAGAAAAAAAAGAATTAAAATAAACAAAGAGAGCCTAGGAGACTGAAGGGATAATATCAAGAGTAACAACATTTGTTTATAGGGGTCCCAGAGAAGAAAAGAAAAGGGAGTAGATACTGTATTTGAAGAAATAATAGCTGACAATTTCCCTGATCTGAGGAAGGAAGCAGACCTTCAGAATCAGGAAATTTGCACCATTTAAAAGAGAAGTTAAAAGAATAAAATACCTGGGAATACACATAACAAAGGGAGTAAAAGACTATACAATGAAAATCGGAAGTCTTATTTAAAAAAGAGGAGGATACAAAGAAATGGAAAGATGTATGCTACTCATGGTTGGGGAGAATTGACATCATTCTAATGGTTATCATATCCAAAGTAATAACAGATTTGATGTAATCACCATTAAAATCCCATGGACTTATTTCCAGGAAATAGAACACAAAAATCTTAAAAAATTTGTATGACACAACAGAAGACTCCAAATAGCCAAAGCAATTACTGGAAAATAGAATGAATCTGGAGGGATTACACTCCCAGACACTGAGCTATACTACAAAGCAACAGTGATTAACATTGTACGGTACTAGAATAATAACAGAGGTACAGATCAGTGGAACAGAACTGAATCAGAAGGAACTGACCCAGTCACATACAGTTAATCAATGACAAAGGAGCTAAAGCATACAATGGAGAAAGGAAAGTTTCTTCAATAAATGGTGTTGGGAAAATTGGAAAGCAACATGCAAAAGAATGAAGCCAGAAAATTCTCTAACACCATTCACAAAAATTAACTCAAAATGCACTTGAGATCTGGACGTAAGACTGGAATCCATAAAATTCTTGGAAGACAACATATAAAAGACTTTGCATGACACCAGACATAGAGAGGTGTTTGGGAACTCAACACCAGCATCAAGAGAAACGAAAAGTAAAATAAACACCAGGACACTATCGACTAAAAAGTTTCTTCGTAGTAAAGAAGACATCACCAAAACCAAAAGAAAAACAACTAATTGGAGAAGATATTGACATCTAAAACATACAAAAAACTCCTAAAACTCAGTAACAGAAAAACACAATCCAATCAATAAATGGGAAGAGGAATTAGAGAGACACTTTTCTGAAGAAGATATACAGATAGCAAACAAGCCCATGAAAAGATGTTCCTACTCACTGGCTGTCAGGGAAATGCAAATTACAACAAAAATGAGATATTTCCTTACACCTGAGAGCCAGGCTGTTATCCAAAAGTCTGGAAACAACAAACGTTGGCAGAGCATGTTGGAGAAAAGGGAACACTGTTACACTGTTGGTGGGAGTGCAAATTGGTGCAACCCCTATGGAAAACATTTTGGAGATCCTCAAAAAGTTGAAGATGGAAATCTCATAGGATCCTGCTTCTTCCCTGCTGGGTATTTACCAAAAAGACACAAAAATACTCATCTGCAGAGATTTACGCACCCTCATGTTTATTGTAGCCTTATTCAGAATGGCTAAGAACTGGAAATTACCTGTGTCCCTATTAGATGAATGGATAAAGATGTGGTTCATATATACAAGGGAATAGGACACAGGCCTTAGAAGAGATGAAATCCTGTCATTTGAATCAACATGGATGGATCTAGAGGGGATTATGCTAAGTGAAATAGTCAAAAGAAGAATGCTATCAGATGACCTCATTCAGTGGTGGATTGTAAACAAAGGAATAGATGAAACAAACCAACTCTTGGACACTTGCAACAGAACTGAGGTTACCAATCGGGAATGGGGGTGGGGGTGGGGCATAAATGGTGTCAAAGACCACTGGATAATGGTGAAGAACATTTGGTGATTTTTTGGAGGGTGTAGTGTGTTGACATATATCTAAGGAATGGGGAACCTATACTAGGAAGCAATTTTAATGTGTAGAATAATTACTACAATAAAAAATTATAGGAAAAATCAATTAAAATGGATTAGAGACTGGATGTAAGACAGGAAACCATAAAATACTTAGACGGTAACAACAGGCAAATATTTCATGACACCAGCCTTACAGAGGTCTTTGAAGAGTTAATTCCAGCTGAAAGAGAAAGACCAAAAATAAACAAATGGGACTGTATCAAATTAAAAACCTTCTGGTAAAGTGAAGGAAACCATCAATAAAACAAAAAGATAACCTACAACTTACTGAGAAAATTTGGAGAAAATTTGCATTTCATGTATCTGACAAAGGTCTGATATCCAAAATATAGAACTCATAAAATTCAACAACAGAAAAACAAAAATCCAATCCAAAAATAAGCAGAAGAATTGGTTAGACATGTCTCCAAAGACAGCCAAAGATAGGAAAACATGTTTTGGTATACCCCCGTGCAGTAGCAGTTGGGTTTGCCATATGCCCCTGAGTTCAATCCCAGGTCAGAGAGAAACAACCAGTGTGAATAATTAAAGGGCAATAAAATAAAATACTTGCTTCTCTCTCTTCCTGCCTAAGTGCCTATATCATCACTGCCCACTTCTTTTAAAAAAAGTTCTTTCTCTTTGTTACTAACAGAATGCAAATCAAAACAATAAGATATCACCTTATACCAATGAGACTGGCTATTATTCAAACGGCCGGAAAAAACAAATGTTGTCATGAATGCTGAGAAAACTGAACACTTTTACACTGCTGGTGGTAGTGCAAATTGGTGCAACCTTTATGGAAAACAGTATGGAGATTTCTTGGAAAATTAATAATGGAAATCCCACCATCCTACTTCCGTGCTTTTACCCAAAAGATACATAAACACTAATTTACAAAGCTATATGTGAATTTATCCCCCATGTTTACTGCAGCATTATTTACACTAGCCAAGAACTGGAAATGAAGTATGTGCCTATCATCAGATTAAAGGATAAAGATGATGTGGTATATGTATAGATATAATAATTATTACTTAGGAAAGATGGAATCGTGGTGCACCCTGGTAGCCTAGTGGTTTAGTTTTCCTGGTATAGTCCATGTACAAGATGTAGGGTTGGGGAGAACAACCAAAATGAACAACTGAATAAAATAAAATGCTTCTAACCCCTATCTCTTCCTATAGCCTTCATTCCTGTCTGTACCTTTCTTAAAAAAAAAAAAAAAGATGAAATCCTTTCATTTGTAATAACATGGACTGAAGTAGAGGCGATTATGCTAAGTGAAATAAGTCAGAAGAAGAGAGACAAATACTGGATGATCTCAATCATTTGTGGAATATAAAAAAATCAAAGCAAAGGAACACACTCAACAAGAACAACCCTTGGACATTAGCAATAGAACTGAGCTTACCAGCAGGGAATGGGGGAATGGGGTGGTAAGTGGTGGCGGAGTTCATGGACAATAAAATACTTTTGGTGCTTTGGTGGTATGCAGGGTATGTTGTCATATATCTGTAGAATGAGGAACCCACCACACACGTTGGTATTATTTTGTAAAGCAAAGTTATCTTAATATATACTAAAAAAAAAAAAAAAAAAAAAATGCAAAGCAAAGCAAAGCTATCCCATAGAGAGCATACAGTACATAAAAGGACAGACAGAGGAAGATCAAAAGGAAGATCAAAATGGCTTTATGACTGTGAGGTGAGGCCAGACCAGAAGATCTGAAAGCTGAGGGTAGGATTTATGTGCAATAGACAGAAACAGTTGCTAAAAGAAAAACTTAAAATACCTTTAAGTGAGATATTTAATTTTCAAATAAAATACATAGTGTGTAATAATTCACTGCAGGAAAAACAAAGACAATAAAGCTGAAACTCATAATTTAGTGATTACTATAGTTTTATGCCTGTCCTTCTAGATGTATACACACACACACACACAAATACACACGCACACACTTGTGTGTAATATATATACTTTAACAAAATGAAACTGTTTTGTTATCGGCTGTTATCATGAACACATTTGAAGGCAAACCTGACTGGGGTGCTGTGCATCGTGGTTTATGTCAGGCTTTGAGCCTGGGACCAAGACTCATCCCTACTTCATGCTAGGTCTCCCATAGGCTGACAGAAGAGTTCCGTCCTTAGATAACTAGCTCTCTAGAGGCAGAAACAAGGACTTGCCCATCTGGAGGCCACCGCCTTACTTTTTATTTGCAAATATGTGCACTGAATTGGATTGCGGATTTTAAGAGGCCTGCTGGGTTTAGTCCCGCATGGCCCTATGACTTTCCCTTCAATATGGTAGGTCTATAAGATGTGTTTTGGAAGTAAACAAGATAATTTTTGGAATTTTAGGTACTTATCCATCCAATGGCAATAAGTACATTTAATATGCAATGTAAAGGGAAAATGAAAAGGCTTCAAAAACCGAGAACATCTGAAAACAGTCCTTTTGTTTTTTCCTCAGCATTTTCTTCCTACATTGTACTCTTCCCAGTAACAGCCTGCATGTACCTTTAATCTTCTGCGGTTCATTCGGACATACCAGTTGGTGAGCATATCCACAAAATTGACCAGACGAGGCACCACAGTATAAAGCCTATAAGCTGAAAAGACAGAACAGTCAGGCAGTGAGAATGCAAGAAATGTGGGGAGCCTTGGGGAGGGGGTGTGTGGCTAAATAATCAAGAACAAGGAGCCCTCCAGCCAAAGGCCCCTGCTGTTCACTAGGAGAGTAGAAGACAGAATGAAGCAATAACCAATAGCACATTTATAAGGAGACACTACAGGGCAGTCAAGGAGTTTAGGGATACATACAAAACCACCTGTTGATCAGTAGGAGAAACGGACAGCCATAAGCACTGCTGAGAGGCCCAGGCCCAGGTTACCTGCCACACAACTCCATGAGCCTTTCCTGGAGTTGTAAAGCGACAGCAGCAAAAAACCCCCTTTTGCCTGTGTGCATCAACCAAGACCCAAAGGAAGCTCTAAGAGATCTAAAGGCAGAGCACAGGCCAATGCTTCTCAGCAGGAGCAATCCTGCCCCACAGTGGATATTGGACAGCAGCATCTAGCAGCGTGTGAAGGGTGTACCCTCGGGATGCCACTCCACTCCCTTTAGTGAACTAACTAGCGCCCACCAGAAAATGGCCTGGTCCAAACTGTCAACTCAGTTGCCACTTAGAAACTGTGGCACAGACTGAGAATAACAGAGCAGGTTTTCTGAAGGTGACAATTGCCAGGGAAATATAAGTAAAGAATATAATGGAAGACCCTAAGAGTCAGAAAGATAAGACAGTTCCACCAAGGCAAGTGGGAATGTGGAGGGCTCTAGTTAATCGTTCTTGAGACACAGGTTTATTTTAAGGATTTCCCCATTCATCTCTCCTATAACTGATAAGACACTCTGTTGCACAAAAGCAAACCCCCAAAACAGGGAGAATAAGATCAAAACTTATAAACTAATAGAATGTACTAAGAGTTTAGTGAAAGTTAGTGAGGTTCCTGGTCTGATCTGAGGCAGAGAGAAGTTGAAAAGGGCAGGGCTGCTCTCTGCTGAGGCTCAGATCAAAACAAGGCGGTGGTGGGCTGGGTCCCAGTCCAGAGCCATGACTACTCACACACTCCCATGCAAGCCATTTCAGTGAGCAGAGGCCCATCCAATAAAGATAAGAGGCCTAGCCCTCACCTTTTCAGGAGGCATGTGCAATGCTAGTTCTCAAGCAGACCAGGGTACTGGTCAGGACAGTGTGCACTCTCAGGTCATGGCAGCTGCTGCCTAAAGATTGGCAGGGGCCCTGGGAAGCAATTCCCAGCACCATCTCCCATTCTTTTCACTCAGGAAGAAGTGGACATGGCTGTGAGCAGTGTCTGGGAGTGCAGTAAACTCCCAGTGTAGGCCTTGTATACTTTCCATTGTCATTTATGTCAGCTTATCAAACAGCTTGGCAATACTATGATTTTTCCTATGTAATTTCTTTTATAAGGAAAAATAGTTAAACCTCAAAGGATAATTATAAAGACCCAGTGTTTCTTCCTGGGAGGAAAGGCTAAGAAACACACCTTTCATTTCAGTTGAGAAGAATCCAATGAGTGACTGCATAAAGGACAGGATCCACCGGTCTGTGATGTTGGAACTTTCTTTAACAGTGTTCTCATTGTAGAGGAATTCCATTTTTTCCTCCTAAGAAAGGACAATTAGTGAAACTTTTCTGCATGCTTGGGAAAATTGTTGTAGAGAAATAAACTCTTTAAGTTACTTAAACTGATAGACAATACAACTCCCCAAAGATTCTTCTGATCTGCAGCAATCTTTTCCAATAAGCTGTACACTCGGGGTTTAAGTCCCCAATAATGAACTGTTTTGGGGTGAACTAAAGAGAATTTAGGGAAAAATGCCTCCTTTGCATTGAGAAATATTCCAAATCTTGTCAATAAGTAAAGGGTTTAGTTACTTTAAACCCGAGGAAGGAAAGTAAAATTGGCTAGCACAGGATGATTGTTTGGAAACAGAAAAACGAAGGGCAGGACTTAACCTCTTTCCTTAAATCATTTATTTTACCTACAATGTGCTACCTTCACTCTTTATTTTTGCTTTGCAAACTCCTCTTCAACCCTGAAGACCACTCCTTCTGGTCCTTCTCAGGAAGTAGGACACCTGAGGCGCCTGCCTTATTGTGGGCCTGGTGGGGATATGGCCCTGTTGCCACACCCAGAACCACCAGCCCAGCACAGGTCTCAGAAGGGACCTGCCCAAGGAATGCTGGCCTGAGAGGTGGTAGAACTGAAAAACAGGAACACTAGGGGCTTGAGGAAGACGCCTGCCATTGCTAAGTCACAGGCTACAGCCCCTGGAGGATTCATCAGCAGAGCTGGGAGCAGCAGGAATTTGAGCCCACTTGCCAGACCCTGATGTTCCAAGACCAGCCTTCCAATTGCTTTCCAAGCAGGAACTACATGAAGGTTTAGCCAGCAGCAATTCACTAAGCAAGTCTATTTGTAAGGGACCAGAGGCAAAAAGAGTGGTATCTGGGGCCTGAGCCTAACCAAAGTCCTGAAAGCACAGCCATAAACATGTCAGTACCTGACTGCTTGGAAGGCATCTTCCCACACACACCACAGTCATTATTTAACCCAGCAAGAATGTCTGCCATTAAGTTTTCAGTCTGACACATACCACCAGGGCTGGCCCCTGCAGCCTGTACTGCACTCGCTCGGACAGTAGCCAACCTTCTGTTGCTCCCCAGTCCCAGTGATTCCATGAGGGTAGGGGCTCACTTCTCAGTGCCCAGTGCCAAGAACTGCCTGTCTACAGGAATACTCAGCACAGTCTTGCAAAGAGTGAGGCTCCTGTAGCCAACAAAAGTGGGGGCCTCCTGTGCTACTGGCCTTTTAGGGAACCCAAACACCTGTCACACCTTTGTCGACGGGGAGAAATGGCCTGTGGTTTCACAAAGACTGCCCTGCATAGACCCCGCTAAGTGGGCCAGACCCCACCTCACCTTGTGGAGCCTGAGGACATTCTGGATAAAGAAGCGGTAGGCATTGTACCAGGGGAGCAGCACATCCTTCAGGACATCACGCACGCCCTCCTCCTTAAAGCGGAGGTTTTCTGCTCTCACCACAGGGGAGTTAATCAGATACAGTCTGGAAGAGAAGGTCCATAGGAAAGAAATGCAGACAGTACACCAAACATCACTACCTGATGTGTTGACAAGACATCAAACTCAGCACCTTTCTACAAAGAGGGCAATTATGAATACTCATCTAATGGTCAATTTAAAACTGATAAAGCTCTTCTTTGGGTAAGAGGCCCAACAAATTATAAAGCAGAGACATGTAACGCCACATAAATATGGCACTAAATTAACAAGAAGCATGCCCTGCGCTGGAGAAGCAGAGAAGGGAGGCCTGCTTCCTAGGAGACCAGGCTTACAAGGAGGAGCAGCCCTTTGTGTCCTGCCAACAAAATGGGCTGAGTCGGGGCACAAAGGTCAGCGATGCTACTGAACATCCTAAATAGGGCAGAGCCCCACCACAAAAAATTACCCAGCCCAGGTTGCCAACAGTGTGGAGGTGTGTCTTAAGAAATAACTGGGGGACTGTGGGGCAGCACATCCACTGTGAAGAAGCTGGGTCCTCAAGGCCAGACAAAAGGCTCCATCTGCAACAGTGGGGTGATGAGCAAGAGTGCTGAGGTTCAACATGGACACTGCCGTCAATGCTCGCAATGATGATTTTTTTTCAAGCATCGGCTCACACTTCTCTAAAAGCTTTTCAATATTACCTTGTATTTGCTTTTGCATAAACATGTAAGAGAACTCTAACATCAGTAAGACAGGGAACCTGGAGAGGGAGTAAAGTTTAAGTATCCCGTAGCGAGCCCTGAGAAACCTGGGTTGCTCATCAAAATCTACACCGGGCTTTATCCTCCAAAAGATCTCCATATTTGAAAATGTCCATATTACTTAGAAAATCATGTTAAAAGTCAATACTGTACCAATGGAACTATCCAAATAACAGAGACACAAACTTTAGAAAAGCAAATTAGGAACCAAATCTAAGGAGCATAACTGAGAGAATAAGAGACGCTGACATAAACATTGACAAATGCGCACAAAGAACACACTGGTTTGTACCTGAGAGCATCAGCACCATATTGATGGATGATTGAAAGTGGATCTGGGTAATTCTTTTTTCGTTTGCTCATTTTTTGGCCGTCACTTGAAAAACAAAAGGGAAATGCCAATGAAATAAGCTGACACCACTGCTTAGATAAGGTTACAGGTGATTTGCAATGGGAACACATAAATGCAAATGGGATGCGAGTTAACTCTAAGGCACAGCAGTAAGGCTGCTTGACTCACAGCGGTAAGCTGTGTGGCAGATGCTGTGCTGAGTCGATGGAAGAAGCTTCCGAGTGGAACGAAACGGGAAGATGCGAGAGTGTTAGTTAACACAAGTTTGGCATGTATCTCAGAAAAATGAAAACTCATTCTTATATACAGGTTTATAGCTTTAATCTTAGTCAACAAATACGGAAAAAATTCCACAGTTTGGTGAATTGGCAGACTGAAGGTCCCCACATGAAACAGTGCTCAGCAAAGAGGAGGAACTTAGTCATTTCATAGAGGTGAATAGCGCAGCGGATGCCAGGGCTTGGGAAGGAGGGTGGTTGTGGGTAGGCAACTGTGCTGTGATAGTGGACATATCACCCTCTCTCTACAGGTAAAACAGGAATCTGAACAAGACTGGAGACTGTCCACATCCAGGTTGTGAAAATGTACTATAGTTAGAAAGATGTGGCCATTGGGGGAAACTGGCAGGCTCCATAAAAAATGTTTTATTTTTACAATCACACACAAATCCACAATCTGATAAACGAGGCAACAGACACAACAGAAACATAAGACAACCCTGTAAATGTTAGGAACTTCATTAGATTTAGTTCTCAATCCAGTCCTTCTACCCAAGACAGATGTGCATACAGCTAAGTGCACAGGTGAACAGGAGAGAAACTGGAGGAAAAGGAGAAGTTGAGGACCAAAGCAGAAAGAAGGAAAGGCAGAAACAGAGCTGCGGGTGGGCCACACTTCACTGCTCAGGGCTACCTGAGCACAGCAGGTGCAGATTTGAAAAAACCCTCTTTCTTGGTAGGAGAACAAAGGGGAATAGGAATTGGAATTCCCACACAAAGGAAGCACCTGCCTTGCCAGAACGAGCCCATTGGCGATCACATTCTTGAAAGGCGGTTGTCCAAAAAGAGCTGTAGCCAACACCAGCAGGGTGTAAAACCTGGAAGGGAAAAAAACCCCACAGAGAAAAAGGTCAATAAAAACAGAGAAGAAAAGGAGTCCAAGCACAACAAATACACTGTGTTCACCTCTTGGAATGAGTTTTTATTTTCAAGTTATACTTCTTATCAATCAAAGCAATGGTTCTTAAACCTGACTACATATGAGAATCATCTGTAAAGTGCTGAAAACTGTACCCACTACCTACCATACAACCTTAGAGATGGATTAGAAAAATTAAATGGTCTTTATGTAGAGGCCTGAATTGAGGTACTGACGGCACTGTCACCCTCCCAGGCAGAGCGGATGAGCTCTTAGGACATCCCAGAAACTCCAGCCTGAAAATCAGGAGGCTTTTATTTTACTTTTTTAGATGAATAGGTCTAATAAACTTGTTTTTAAGTGGAGTTTCTTTCCATTTATATAGCATCTTTTAGTATTTTATGAAGAACTGGTTTTGTAGTGATAAGTCCCTTTAACTTTTTGGAAAAGCTTTTATCATTCCTTCAGTTCTGAATGATAATCTTGTCAGGAGGCTTTTAGCATAATGTCATATAGAACAGTCTGATGATAAAGGCTACAAAAAGTACTCACTTTCATTCAAAAGCCTAAAGGTGGACCAAGGAACAGAAAAATGTTTTCGTGTTATTCTATCAGCTGTTCTATAGTTCAGCTATCTGCTAGTTTGTCCCCAAAAGAACTTAATCACATGCTGTCTCAGTAAATGATGCTTTTGTGCCACCTCTGACCTGGTTTTGCACACCAAGTACAGGGCAGGTTATGGAGGACACAGAGCAGACCCCACGCTGAACATAAGTACCAAGCAAACACCTTTCCTCCAAACAGGGGTTAGGAGGAATTAGTCCCATCATAAGGGACAGGGAGGGATGGAGGTAGGGTGCACATGAAGATACCATGAGGACTGTTTTTGGGGCTCCTTGCCCCCTGGGCCTTGAGTCTTCAATCGGGGCCCACAGGTCTCATAGCTTGTGCCTTAGCCACCTAAACCAAGGAGGGGTGGCGGGGAGAGCTGAGGGTGAAATAGGACGCACGACATGTGAGGACTTTTAACAGCTGCCAGATGTAGCCACTCCTTAGATAAACAACTTTCTGTCGATTGATTTGGTCCTCCCCCAAATAGTTTGTTCCTGGTAGATATTCCTACAGATAAATGGATTGGAAACTGAAAATAGTAAATTCTGGAACATAGGCTGGAATTCAGTTTGTGGTAAGTGCCACAAATTGTAAAAACAAAATGACACCAACATCCTCAAATACTCCTGCAAAAAATTTCTTGTGAAAATACTAGAACATGGGCCAGCCAAATAGATTCATCTTTGTTTATTAAAAGGATGAAGGTACTGCTTTGAATGAGGTACCAGATAAAACCAATGTCAAAATCCTCACCATGGCTTTTTCCCTAAGATCTGGATTTCTTACATGTTTATTTTGTAAGACCAGCTTTAACATGTGAGTGCATCACTAGCCCTCAAATCTGTAGCACCCAACCCATTATGCTGTACATAAATACTCTTAAATATCTGAGTAATGACTTGAAATAAACAAGCTAGGATACATATTGCTTTGTATCATTTAAACAGCGAGTATAACCAATCGCTGTATTCTAAAATATTAGTGAAAGATTTCAAACTCTAAAACTACAGCCCTACTGTAGATTCCTACTCAGAAGATACTTCGATGGCAAGTTGGTGACGAGGGGGCACAACACAAGGACACAGCCTGTCTTGTTGGACACAAGCTCCTTACCCCAGCTGACAAATGGTAGATGTTTAGTAAAGTCAAAGTAACAAAATACAAGGAACATACATACCATCCTCTGGTTTGGTCAATGCCTTCAGCAATGAAGTCGGCAGGAAATGAATCTTCAAACTCCCTCTTATTTTCAAATGGATAATGAACTTGCGCATAGGGCATGCTGCCACTCTCGAACCAGCAGTCAAACACTTCAGAGATACGATGCAATAATCCCTTCCCACAGCGTGAAGGAATGGTCAGATGGTCAATGCTAATAAACAAAAAGGTATTCATTTGTATTAATTTTGAGCACCCAGAACTTCAGCTTGTCAAAACACAAACAAGCTCTTGCCCTTACATATTTGCAGACAAAAATATCAGCAATAGTCAAGGCTACACCACAGACACTCAATCAAAGGATATACACTTGTCAGTAGATATTAACTCCAAGACAGAAACCACCTTACATCAGTATGATGTGAGTCATCAACAAAGTAGTTCAGCCAAGGAATAATTTCTATAGTTAGTAGCCTTGCAGTCTGCTATAGACAGACAGGGTCTGTCTTCACAGGGTAGGAAGTGGCATTAGGTTTTCTGAATGAAGAACTGAAGTGAGCAAACCTTCTGTAACTAACCTCTCTCTGTGCAGATCTGAGACCTTTGCACCTGACAGTTCTTCAAGCTCTGCCACCGACCCAACGCACACTACCTGCGGAAGCAAAGTTAAATAGCAGAAGCACATCAGAGTTGTAGATCACCATGAATTTAAGTGGCACTCATGTTTAGTTTTAGAAACCTTTGATCTTCTTCAAATGGTTATTGTCCCTGAGAGTTACCCTCGCTCCACTGTTACCTGTTCTATATCACAGGGACACCTCGCATGGGGAGGATTGAAAACACTCATAACCATCATCTCCATAAGAATTCTTGGGAGGGTTTTCGCTGTCTCAATCTCTGCTGATAATAAACGGACAAGTAAGTGAATACCTAGATTATTAATCTAAGTCATTTTAGTGTTCTCTTGATACTTTAATTTGGTTCCTTAATCTGGAATATTTCCAAGTAAAAATTAGAACCAATCTATTGTGCAAGAATGGAATAAAAATAATCAGGTCCCAAGACGCCGGGTCATATCCAGGGAAGGAGGCTGGGAGATGAGTCTGGTAGAGAGTAGGCTCATAAAAGGGGTTACCTGACAGGACCAAGAGCCCTTGCGGGTTTTCACCTGGGGTGTGTCTGCTACCTAGTGAATACCCATTGCCTTTTTTTTTTTAAGGAAAGATGCAGGCAGGAATGATGGCAGCAGAGACAAGCAGGCAGGAAGAAAGAAGGGAAAAGCACTTTATTAGCTTTACTTCAGTTGTCCATCTTGGTTGTTTCCGCAGTCCTGGGACTAGAAGTGGGACCTTGGGACGTACGTGGACTGCATCCAACCTCTACTCCACCAGGGTGTGCGCCCGCTGCCTCTCTCTCTGCCCCTCTTATCCAGCCCCTAAGTTTGCTGATTCAGTTACTTCATTATTGCCTCTCTCAGGTCCTTACAAGAGATTTACTGAGGTCTCTGGGCTGCGGTCTTGACACAAGGCTCTGCCATAGAAACAGATCTATACACCAAATGCATATTCAAACACACACGACCACTGGGTTTTATAGATTAAAAGCCTGTGATGCCATGGAAAATATTTTTAAGTCTTCATTTTTCATTATTTTAAGGTCAGTTTAACACACTATGACTTATTTTACCTGGAGTCTCTCTGTTCTGTTCATCAGTAACTCACACACAAAAAAAACTGCTGAGTAACACAAGACAAAAATTTAATCTATGAATTTCCCAGAGAAAAATATATATTGTATCTTCACATTTACACAGAATAACAATTAGAAAACTATATTTAAAGTAAAAGTAAAGCAAATATAAAAATTGAACATTTTACTTATGTCACGATTCTAGGAGGAAATAATGAAAAAAAATACAGATGAAATTAGAAACGGTCAAATCAAAAAAGAAACGGCATTATTTAATCACAAGCTCAGCAGGAACAAAGTGCTTTAGCAAAAACTAACAAAGGGAAACACAGCCCACCTCACCTCCTCCAAGTCATCGCTGACCCACAGTGGGATAGGGGTGCCCCAGTATCTGTTTCTGGAAATTGCCCAGTCACGTGCATCTTTCAGCCAATTTCCAAACCGCTTTTCCCGCACAAATTCTGGGATCCTGCAATAAACAGGTCAGATGACTAATCATGTAAGCATATCAGTAAGTAAAGCTGTAAATTATAGCTAAATGAGCCTTTTTAAAAATTATTTTCCTAAAGGACAGGTGCAGGCGGCAATGAAGGTGAGTAGGCAGGCAGGCAGGGAAAGTGAGGAGGAAGAAACATTTATTTTATTTAGCTGTTCATCTTGGTCCATCCTCCCAGGCCCCAGGTCTTCAACATGGGTTCTTAAGATGTATGTGGACTATGCTTGGCAGACTTATCTGTGAGGCTGATCAGGAGGCGTCTACATGAGCTTTTAAAAAATGTTCCAGATTCAATATTCTGGAAATGCGGAGCTCACTCCTAGAAGTACATGGACAGCACCATCTGGGAGACAGCAGGATCCCCACATGCAACCCCAGAGGCTGTGACTGATGTGAACTCACCTCAGGAGACCCCACACACAGGCTCCCTCCTGCCCTCTCACTGAAGAACTACCTTAGCCCTCTAATCAGAACCTGGCCCCACTCAGGTATAGTCAGCACATCATCTACTCAATAGTGCTTTTATTCAAACTCATCATCAAGGGCTCCCAATCACCAATGAGTCTGAACTCATTGTCTGAATGGGACAGGCTACTGGTGGCTGGACGTGGCTGAGATGCTTGTCTGCCACCCCTTGGCATACACTTTAGGCCCCAGAGATGAGAAAGTTCCCAAGAACACGGCTTCCCACCTAACTGCCTCTGCCCAAGCCATCCCTCTACCAGGGCGATCTCCGCCCCTCCCCAAAGCGTCTCCTGACTTAAGAGTAAGTGAATCTTTGTTCTTTGGGCTCAGCATTACAGGAAGCCTTTCCAAGTACCATAGGTTTCCAAACATCCTGTTTTCTTGGGCACCGCAGTTCCATCTTGCCTGTGAAGGACAGCTGACTGACCTGGATCCCATGCAGACAACTGCACTAATAGTCTGTATCCAGCACTTCACATCTTAAGGTGCTAATGTGTAAAAAAAAGGAAAACTTTTTTCTTAAGAAATCAGGGTCAGCATTCCCTGGTGGAGTAGAGGTTTGGTGCATCCACAGGCATCCCAAGGTACCAGGTATGTGTCCCAGGCTCAAGAGCAATAATCAGAGATGAACAATTAAATAAAATGATATTGCCCATCTGTCTCAGCTCTCCTTCATTACTGCCTATATCTTTCCTTTAAAAAAAAAAAAAAAAAAAGATTATCAGGGTAACTTTTCTAGGAATAGAAAGTTATAGTTTATTACCATTCATTTCACTGCTATGAAATTCTCCCCATTCTTACAAAAATCAACTGCAGTTTTCTGAGTTGGGTTCTTGCGGGAAGAAACAGTGATTACCCTCAGTGAAATATTCTTCTGGAATATATAGATTCAAGCATTATTTCACTTGCACCTGCAGGTTGAAATCTCAACTCTCTGTGGTAAGGCAGCACCTGAGGAGAGCAGGGCATGTCTTTGCAGAGCATATTCAGAGGGCCAAAGTATGGAAGATAGCAGTAGATTCCAGATATCAACAAAACCAAAGGTGGTGAGTACGAATGACTTTGGTAGGAAGACTGAAACTAAATGTATATCTTGAAAAATGACTATCATTTAAGGCTAGCAGACTCCGAGAGTACAGCCAGATTTTTCCCCAAAGTCTTTCAATCCTATGAATGAAATAAATGGCAGTTTCCTATTTCCAGTAAGTAAAATAAAGAAAACATCTCCCCTAACACATACTTTATCATAAGGATACTACATAAGGAAGCTCAGACCATGATGTTAGTTATACTATTTTGTGTTCCGGAGAATATAGAAAAAAATACAACTATTGTTACAACACACAAGGAAAGAATGATGCAAGGATGGCAATCTGGGGGAAAGGTAAACCAGCAGTCATTCACTACATGACAAACACAGAGAAGCACACATCTCCTGCTCACCAGTAACACTGGTCATTGTTTCTTAGCAGCTGGTCCACCATGTGCTCTACTCGAACAAACCAGCTAGGCACCGCTTTGTATATGAGAGGCGTGTCTGACCTGGAGGAGCAAAATGCAGACCCTTATCAGATTGCAGTGTGCAGGCATCCAGACAAGACAGCTCTCTACTTCCTTTACTATCATCTCCACCACCCATTGATCTTCTGCTAATATTCACCCTTTATAAAAACTTCCATCTCCCCAGCATGGGTTTTCTCCTCCCACAATGCCAAGGCAAAAGCTAGCAGAACAACCAGGCAATTAATAAAATACGGTTCTATCGAAATGATTTCAGGTTCAGCCAAGACAACAGAAAATGAGGCCACTGAACATATTTTTACCCACATCTTCACAGTATGATCTCTATATTGAAACTTGGAATCATATATTTCTCAATAAATTCCACCAGATAATTTTTAGAGCTATGTCTCCTTAAGACAAGTGGCCTAACACAAAACATTCGTATGTTTGTGTTTCTCACAAAACTCCTGAGGACAGAACAAGCTATACGCATTCATAAAATTCTTTGTAAAACAAGAGGAGTTTTCAAATACCAACTCTCACAGATACAAGTAAGGTGAGAATACACACTGATGGGTGGGCAAACACATGAAGTGAATCCACAAATCTGAAGCTCAGACCATGACGGTCTCCATTTCACCTCACCTCCAGCAGAAGGGGTAGCTGTGAGTGAAAGTGCCAGCAACAAGGAGTCGACCTTGTTCCTTTAAGGTCCTGATGATATTCCTGTCAGCATCCTATTAAAAAAAGTTAAATCTAGCTATTAAAACATCCTACTTAGAAGGAAAAAATGCAAATAAGTGAGTAAAATAAAATTAAAGCAAACTTTTGAATTTAGAGGGGAAGAGTGTGGGTTTCAAATGGTGGACAGGATTTATTTATCATTTTTGTTCTTCCTTTTTGCGTTTTGGTCTGTTTTTATTATTTAAAGAAAAGAAAAAAATTAAATATCCTACAATATTTAGCATCACGATATAATGAAGTATATTATTATAATGTAATCATATATTATTCTTACTATAAGAGACACAAATAACAAATGTGTCATAAAAATACTTGTCCATATTTAGTCACTACAGAGCTTTAAGTTCTTGTGAAATGTTTCATACCATTTCAGGCAGTCAAATTTTTGCTCAGTAATGATTACCCCAAGGTCACAAACCAGAGTACAGGTTTTCTGATTCTTATCCTTGAAACGTAGCTTATAATACATATCTTTTCTGATATTATATGCAGAACAAAACAAAACAAAAACAACTTTCCAAAAAAAAAATTCCCAGATGAAACGAATACCTAATAAAAAAGTAATTTATGAAAGAAACGAGCTGAAATCAATAGCTTTATATTATACGGGTTACATACCTTCACATACTGTCCCGCGAAATCTGTTACTTCTGCTGTGAAACAGCCCGAAGCACTCACAGGGCAAATAGGGACAGAGTCTTTCTGAATGATGTTGAAGTCCATGCAAACCCGATAGTCATCCTGGGGGAAAAGGAAAGGGGATGTACAGGAGAACACAAAGTACGTGTACGTGTGGAGAAAGGTGCCTTACAGGATGAAAGATTCACAAAGAGAATTTTTCAGTATTCTGACACACAAATGCTGTTGTTTATACTCTAAATGGCAGTTAATTCAAGGGCCATTTGGCGAATCCCAGAGTCAGGCAGTTGGACAGGAGTTAGATGACCTAGTATGGCCTTCCCATCCAGTATTCCAAAGACCTGTGCATACAGCAGAGTGCCTACTAAGTGAGAAGATGCATGTGATGTACTAAAACTTAACCAAATTTGGTTTATAATAACAGCATGTACACACACCTGAAAGCAAAAGCGCACACAGGTGTAAGGCTCAAGATACTCAAGACCGCATAATGTTGGATGTGCAGGTGGATGTGCAACCACAGGAATGCTGAGAGGGAGGCAGCGCTAATGTAAATGCAAAGAATTCACTTTAGAAATAAAGTGGATCTCAGGGATCAAAGCTTACCCAGATTACAGTATGATGCTTCAGGAATATTTAACAAGAAACTCTAGTAAGAGGGTTTTGGACGGCTACCTATTTTCGGTTCACTAAATCTTCACCAAGATTCTGCTAAGGAGGCAGACAGGTACATTAGGTTCCTACCAGGTGCTCCTTTCATACAACCTAGCAATGATCCCCATTTTACAGATCAGGAAGTTGAGACAGAAGGAACTGAGGTATAGTGCTGGTACTCAATTCAAAACCAAACAGCCTGGCTCCAGATCCATGGTCTTCATCACTGTCTGGATCTAAAATTAAAGGGATTATCTTAGGCTAAGTGGTGAGATCACATTCTGGTTTGACCCCAAGAAAAACTAGAAAGCCAGTATTCTTCCATTTGGGCCTGTGTTTGTCTCCGTCTGTACCAAAGGACTGACTGGTGTGATGTGACCTGGGGACAAGCTGAAAGCCAGGGCAGTTGAGAGCCTGGCCATGAAGGACCCAGAAGGAACTAAGGACAACTCAGCCATGCAGTGTAGAGAAAACAGCCCTACCCACTTTGAGCAGCTACCAGAAGCATTTCTGAACACAGCCGATGACAGGTGAAGTGCACACTCTAAACAGTTCACATAGCACGAATCCCACAAAGATGCCCCATGGAAGGTCTCTTAGAAACAGTCACCAGATAGAGCTTTGCAGACTTTAGTTTTTCCATAACATTAACCTGCCTGGCATTCCGGATACATGAAGTGTTACTAAACTAAATGACACTCACATTTTAAAAGGAAAACCTAGGCACAGCCTGGTTACCTAGCAGGAAAGTACACTGCCTCTGGCTGGCACAAGTTACATACATTCCAACCCACAGCCAGGGGAAACAACAGAGATAAACAACTACATAAAATATTCAAAATGCTTCTTCCTTTTCTTTCTTCCTGCCTGCCTACTCGCCTTCATTCCTGCCTATGCCTTTCCTTAAAAAAAAACAAAACAAAATGAAGAAAAAAAAGAAAACCTAAATTACAATTTATACCAAGAATTTAACTTTTTATTATCAGGATTACCTAACATTCTGAGTAACTGAAGTCTGATTAGTTACTAAAACTAAAATAGTATTATCAAAAATGCTTACACCCAATGTGAACATTGACAAGGCATTATATCATTAAAGAATTGCCATTTTATTGGGTATAACAAAGGCACACTGGTCTTTAAAATGTCCTATTACAATCAAAGCATTACATTCAAAAAATAAGTACTCTGAGCAAAACAGAAAATTAACCACGAAGTACAGCTTTGAGAAAAGGTCAAACTATTCCTTCTGGCTCATTCTGTATAGAGGCAGCTTAGGTTACAGATCATGTAAAGCCCAAAGACCCAGGTTCATGAGCTGGGGCAGGGACTAAAGGGAAACAAATTAAAAAATGCTTCTTCCTTTCCTTCCTTCCTTCTTGCTTTCATTCCTGCCTGCATTTCTTTCTCTCTTAAAAAAAATAAAAGTTCTGGTGTGCCCAAGTGGGCTGGGGGATAAGTCTGCCGCCTTCAGCTGGCATAATCCACATACATCCCAAGGACCTAGGGCCAGGGTAAACAACTAAGATCAACAACTAAATAGAATAAAGAAAAATGCTTCTTCCTCCTCAATTCTTAGTCACAAATGTAACAGAGACATTTTGATGGATATGGTGATCACATGACTCTTAATCCTAACATACTAAAAAAACTGTATACCATAGGAGCAAAGTGCACTGTATGTAACTTATGAATCAGTGAAAATAGCATGCTTTTTAGAAAGGCTAATTTAATTGTCCAGGAATACACAGGTTTTAGCCTGCCTTCCATTTTTAAAACTCAGCTCAGGGCAAAAAGGAATTTCAAATTTTATAAGCCATCTTTGCGGGCAGTGAGCCAAAAAAAGAAGTGAACCCCATGGTTCTTATATGAAGAACAACACCACACATTCCTCTTCCCTCCCCCTTCACACACATATTTGTGCACACACACAAAAACGCACGCACAGGCTGACATTTGTTTCTCAAAAAGCACTGGCACACATTTGTGCTAGAGATTTATACTACTTACAGCACCAAAGTAAGGAGCCTGGTGTACAACCCCAGTGCCTTCCTCCTCCCTCACATAGCTGTCGGTAAGCACAGTAAAAGCCCCATTCTCTTTACACTGGAAAAGAAAGGTTAGCAGGTTTAAAGGGCAGAATACTACCATATTATAAGGTTACTTTAAAAACAATTTTGGGCATAAACACACAAAATTATTTTCAGAAACAAACATTTTAGTTCACTACCTCTTTTTTACTTATAAATGAAATAATTATCTGAAGAGCGGCAGAGAAAAATTTTAACATTCTTAGCCTCAAAGCTGAACTTTTGCATTCGTTCTCCCAGTCTCCCACCCCTGCCCGCACTGCAGTTCAGAAGTCTTCTCCTGGCCTGGTGCATTTTCAGTCACTGACTAGGCTTTGTCTCCCCTTTCTTTTCAATCAGCTCAAGTGTCAGAGCCACAAAAGGTGAACCTTAAAAGAAATGTAATCGGAAAGCAAGGAATTACAAGTTCTACTTACACCACAGGTGCCTCACCCACCTTAACACTGAAGGGAAACTTTTTCGATTTGATTTTCTTTGCAATAATAGTCAAGTCAATGTACGTGATTCTGCAGACCTATTTTTTTCTACTTTCTTCTCTTGATCTTTCATTCCACATGCCCACTTTCATCCAAAACGACCTTTTACTTTTTTTTTTTTAACTCCCTGCCTTTGTAAAAAGTACCTTCAGAAATGATTTTCACATTTAATTCCAATAAATGGTGAAAAGGTATGTGTCCCGCCGTCCCCATTTTTTAAGGAAAGGTACAGGCAGGAGTGAAGATAAGCAGGCAGGCAGAGAAAGGAGGATGAAAAATCTCCATTTTCATTTTTTATTTAGTTGTTCACACTGGTTGTCTCCCTCTGGAGTAAGGACTTAAACACACATGTATGTGGCTTGCTCTTTAGGGAGGCAATTGACACAACCGCTGCTCCACCAGAGAGCACCAGTATTCCTGTATTTTAAATATATTCTGGCTTTCTTTGTATTTCACAGATGAACAAAATCAAAACAAAGATTAATGGTTAGCTCAAAACACACAATAATGATGAAGCCACGTTCTGAAACAAGGTCTCTGGTTCCAATGAGATTTTCAACCATATTGCAGTTCTTTAATTCATTGGCATGCACTTAAAACTAAACTGGAAAAATAACCACAAACTTTCAATTTCTGTAACCCAAATCACTTGGAAATATTTTGGGTGTAGTACGATGGGTGCTATGATAAGTCTTTAGCAGTCTAAAAATGGAGTAAGAATGTGTGTCCTTAGAACTAGATGTGCCAACAGAGAATTCACAGGCATCTCACTGTTGTCAACTGCAGACAAACCCACCCTGCAGTCCTGTCTCTCAGGGCCCATCTCTGATCCTTGCCCTGCCAAGGCTGGGTTGGGTCACAGTCACCGTAGCGCTGCTCCACAGGCAGTGGATTTCGTAACGTGTATTTTAAGTAAACAGTAGATGATTTTGTACTAAAGCAAAGAATTTAGAGAATCTGTCTAAAACTCACTGAAGGTCTCGGTAATTTTAGGAAGCTTACCGAAGAGTTATTACTCAACTTAACTCAGTCCTGTGCTGAGTAAACATTCCAGGCAGACCTCTGACTACATTCAAGGTCCCTGTCTAGTGTGTGCGTACTCTGTTGAGTTTTGCTCAGGTTCTCCACAGGGTCTGTGATTCAGAAAGGTCAGGAGTCACTGTGAGTGGATGAGATTTCAGATAAATAAAAACAAATACAAAATGAAACAAAATGTTAGGATATACAAGAATGTATAATGACATTTCAGAGGGAGAAACCAAAAAGGCATCTCAGAAATGTTTTCTTCATACGTCATGAGTTCAGCCTTGAAGTGCAGGTTAACTCCAGCAGATATGACATAAAGGGGAGAGACTGGTTTCAGCGAGAGGAAAACTAAATGAACAGAAGGAGGAAAGCAAGGGTCAGTTTGACTGAAGGAAAGGGTATGTTCAAAGCAACACTAGGGGGTCTGTGTAGAAAGCAGATCTGGCACCAGTGAAGAACACCCAGTGGGTGGTGCTAGCAAGGGACTCCAGCCCCATGGGGAGTGGAGGGAAATCTACCAGGGGCAACCAGAATGAGAAAGCAGGCTAATTAGGACGTAAGAAGTATGGGAAAACACTTAAGGGGCACACACAAGTGAAGAAACAGGTGAGCAATATTGTGACAGAACCCAAATGGCAGAGATTACCTGCATTAAGCAAACTTGATTCCTGCACGAAGCGGAAGAGGTAAGCAAATGATTTCTCTTGGGCTGCTAGGTAAAATTGTCAGCTAATGCTATGCACAGCTGAATATGACATCTACAAAATGTGTAAAGCCAGTTGTGAGGGATGTTGCTCATAATTTAATTCCAAGTTCCTATTAACCTTGTTCTTTAGTTGGTGGCAGCAGTTGGGAGGGGCAGGATGAGTTGGCACCTATAGTGGTAGACTGTTGTCAGAAAATGAAAACTATGGTATTCCTTGGTAGAGGGGCTAGTCGGTCAATAGCCTATGAAGGTTGTAAGCCACATACCCCCAGGGGTCGGAGTCCCAGGTTTAAAAAAAAACAAAAACGAAAACTATATAAAATGGCTTGACTACTAAAAAAAATTAAGTTATTAAATGCCTGAGCCCGTTTGTGGTACAGAATTAAAACACTACCTCACCAATTTCATTGAAATGTATGTACTCTATTTACTTTTATACATAAGGTTTTTATTCTGAGCGTTAGCTTAAATTTATTCAAAAAAACTTAAAATTTCCTTGGGTTATATGTGCATTACAAATAGTAAAATACACACAAAATCTCATCAAATATACAGTGACCCCCGATGTAATCTGAGAAAAGAATTTTAAAAATTCCTGTTGGGGCACACTTGGGTGGCCTTGTTTTTTAAGCTAGGTATGACCTGGGGCTGGGAAACAGCCAATGCTGAACAAATGAATAAAATAAAGTGCTTCTTCCTCTTTTCTCTTCCTGTCTGCCTGCCTACGCATCTTCATTCCGGCCTGCACCTTTCCTTAAAGAAAAAAACCAAAAACCACTACTCTAGCTTTAAATACCTGGTCTACTGAAAACCCTTCTGGTGGTACAGGGCCCACAACCTCACCTTCACAAAATAGTCAAACAGGGGCCTGTATTTCTTGCCACGGAGAGAGGCACCAGGAAATCTAGAAAAGGAAGAAAGGCAGAAACACAATGAGATTAAAATTACAGTACAAACAGCCACAGTCACAGCACGTCCTTAGTCACTGATGCTGAAACATGTGACCTGAACATACACAGTACTTAACACTATAAACTTAAGACAATACAGACACAGACAAATACATGCACAGATGCACAATCAAGTATTTGTATACTCACCTTTCAAGGATCTCATAGTCACTCTCTAATTTATAGAGGGCTGATAATCTGGCTTCCATTAAAATAAGTGATTTTCCTCTGACAACATCTGTGAGAGCAAGGGAAAAAGTGGACTCAGTGACAGCGCTCAGAGGTGGACACTGTAAATGACGCTAGAGCACCCACTTCCTACATGTGGAAAAGGCAAAACCACCAAATGCAGCTAGGTAGCTCATTAGTTGCTGCTAATTTTGCTGTGATTCATTTTAATAATCTTTATTTTCTCATACCAGTGGTAATACATGTGAATGTTTAAAAATGGTAACAATAACAAAACAAACCAAAAGGCTCAAAAAGTAGAAGTTTCCCATTATCTCATGCCCTTCAGACACTATCATTTGAGTGTTAACCCTCCAGCTATTTCCCTGTATATATATATATACCAACAGATTATTTGACTGTTTTGACAATTGTGGGGTATTACCCCCACGAGTTTGTTTTCACATTATATCATGACTACCCTTCCATATATTAGTACATGTAGATATTTCTCAACCTTTTAAGTATATACATAGTACCCCACTTAACAAATCTACTCATGACATTTAAATTCTCAAATTTTTATTACAAATATTTTTATTACAAATATTACAAATATTGGGATAATGAATATCCTTATAGGAGAATATCCACACCTTTCTGGAAGTGTTTCTAGAGGATCTGATCAATGGAAAAGAAACATTTTAAAGTTAACAGATACTGACAAATTGTCTTACAAACCCTTGGGCTAAGTTAAACTCTCATCTATGAAGTATGAACACGAGAATGTACTAGAACCTACGTTGTATATTCAGTTCTCCATGTGGATCTGGAAGCCTATAATTAAGAAACTGCTGCATATAATGGTGCCACTCACCAAAGCTCCTCACGGGAACTTTGTCCTAAGCAGAGCCTATGTTTTCTGAATCAAAATCTGGACAAAAAATATAAGTCATAAGCCGGCAGAGGAGCTACATAAGGACACTGGGTTCACTAAAGGCCACCCAGGCTGCCCCTACCCCACCATGATGTTTGGAGAAACAGCTGTAGAGACATAGAGCCATGGACAACAGTTCTTCTAGCAGATACCATCAGAAACCAACCCTTGGTCTTCACCACACCCAATGCACAGCTAAATAATAAAAACACTGCTTTCTGACCAGGAATCCTCTCCCACTCCTTTCTTAATAGCCTTCCCTGGAGAGCACAGCTGAATCAAACTAACAGTTGGGTAAGGCAGATTCTATATGCCCCAACCCCAGCCCACCTCACCATCCCCTCTACCATGAGTTTTTCTTTTCTACTTTGGCCTACCCCTTCCCTCCATGAACTTTTAAAATCAGCCCTCTTTATTCATATATATCTTTATGGAAGGTCCTCATTGAGACTACAGTTAACTCTCTACCAGGGAATATTCGAAAGACAAAAAGTTCTCAAGTTCTGGTACTGATTCCATGATTTTTAAGAAGAAAAAATATTTGGTCTTCATCCTAATTCATGGCAGAGATCCTCAAAACCTCATTTCCTAAATGAAGAGAGCCATAAAGTTGTCTTTTGTTATATTAATAAAATGACTTTAGGAAAGACCCCAGGAAACCTGAGGTTTGCCAGGAGAACTAACCAGGATTAGAAGGTTAGAAATTTCACATTCCCTCTTCCCCTCACAAGGGAAGAGACAGAGGTTGGAGACTGAGATCACCAAATGCTAATGATTGAATCAATCCACCTATGTAATGAAGCCTCCATTAAAACCCAGAAGGATGGATTCAGAGACCTTTGGGCTGGCGAACTCATCCACTTGCTTTGAGGGTGGCCTACCGGAGTTCCATAGGGCCAGAAGCTGCTGTGCTCGGGACCCTCTAGATCTAGCCCTATGTACTTCTTCATCTGACTGTCCTGCACTTTTACCATACTGATTTATAATAAAATGGCAGTGTAGAAATACAGTGTTTCTTTTAGTTCTATGAGCTGCTATAATAAATAATAGATCCTGAAGCTGTGCTTGGGTGGGTCAGAAGCACAGTACTGGCACCTGAAGTGTGGGTGTGCTGGTGGGGGTATGACATGATCACTAGAAAGCTAGTGTCTGAACGGAGTTAGTTGTGGTGGTGTTGAAAACACACTTCTGCGGTTCCTAATAATGGTAAGATACAACCCTCTCTGGAAAACTAGTTCTTCATCTCTAACAGGAGCAAATGATTTGTAAAAGTGTACTATAATCTGAAAAAATAATGTCATTTTTAAAATCTCTGTACTATTTCAATTTTTTTGATCAGAAAAAAAACTTCAATCTTAGAGGTTATTTTTCTGATTAAGTCTAATACGTTTCACAGACATCTTTTTTAAAAAAAAACAAAACACATTTTTATTTAGTTGTTCATCTTGGTTGTTCCTCTCAGTCCCAGGTCTTGAACTTTGGTCCTTGGGATGTATATGGACTACGTCCTATGGCCTTACCTGCTAGGCCACCAAGGCATGCCCAGACTTCTATTTTTACCTCAAAAAGAAATATAATCTTCTCTAAGATGTGCAAGATTATCTTACCTATATCAGTCATAAATAACCTGTTTCACACTTACCTTTAATCTTCACATATTGCATGTCTGGATTAACACACAGGGCAAGGTTACTAGGCAGAGTCCAGGGAGTGGTTGTCCAAGCAACTAGAGATATGCTTTCATCTTCCTCTAAAGGGAAAGTTACAAATATTGAAGGATCTTGAACATCCTGAAATAAAATGAGGTAAAGTAATCTTTTACAAAATCCACAGCAAACAGGGAGGATAAAGAAACATATACTAAAGAGTAAAATAAATTTTTTAAATAGATCTTCAGAAAAGCTAGAGCTTTTAAAAAAAACCCCTATTTCTTTATACAAGGAAAAAAACAGAACAAGAAATCCAAATATATGTAAAAAAATGTTTTAACAATTATCTTAAGTATAGTTATGTGTAGTTATAGTTACCTGTCATTTGACAACAATGAAATCGAGTTTAGTTGTCAGTGAACATCAGTTTAATGACACAAAGCCAGACACAGTACATAGCATATTGTATTATTACAGTATAGTATCGCATGGCTCTATTTTACTTGTAGTCCATTGCTGACTGAAAAACTGCTAAGTGACAAAAGACTATCAGCCACAAATACAACATTTTAAGGGTATCAACAGGGGTTCGCAATGGAGATTTCAGTTATAACGATCTATTTTATAATAATTCTGTAAAGAGGTCAACAAAACAGCATTTTGGAAAACAGCCGTTCTTTATTCCAAAATATAAAAAAGTGAGTCATAGTGAAATACCATATATCTGAAAATGCAGTATGCAAATATTCATTCAGTTCATTAAAGATTAGCTACAACACTTGGAAATCTTTCAACATGAAAATATTTTAAAAATAGTTCCAAAACAGAAAAGCTCATTCCCAACACAAACCAACTGTATTATTGCTTTTTTTTTTTTTTTTTTAAAGGAAAGGTGCAGGCAGGAATGAAGGTGAGCCAAAACAGGTAAACAGGAAGAGATGGGAGGAAGAAGCACTTTAATTTTACGGAATCATTCATCTTGGTTTTTCATCCTGACACCTGGATGTGAACCTGGGTACTCAGGATGTGTGTGGACTGCGCTCTTGGTCGAAGGCAGCAGACCAACTTCTACGACAACAGAGTGTACCCAACTGTATTCTAAACACAGCGAGAAAAAAGTAACTCTACAAACTTCAACTCACTCACATCAGAGTATCAGACAACCCTGAGGCCAGGAACAATACAAATGTAGTGCCTAGACTCTCATACATCAGCATCAAGATATGATGTAAGACATACTTAGGAACCCTTTCAAGGAGGCTGAACATGGAGCAACTAATTTAAGTACCCAATCTAGGATTTCTTTCGCTAAAAAGGACATTATTGGACTATTCATCAGGCGTATAGATTAGATGCTATTACATCAATATTATCAATCGGCAATCTGAATCTTGCTGATTTCCTAATTTCAAATACTAATAAGAATAGTATTGCTTTTAATAAGTAAACATGTACTTTGGCATGTCCTGGTTGCCTAGTGGTTTAGTCTACCACAGCGCAGTCCACATACAGCCCAAGGTCCCAAGTTTAATACTTGGAGCTGGGGGAAAAGAACCAAGATGAACAAGTAAGTAAAATAAAATAAGTTGCTTCTTCCTGCCTGCCTGCCTCTGCTCACCTTCATCCCTGCCAACACCTTTCCTTTAAAAATAAAACAAACTAAAAAGAACCCAAGGGGGGAAAAATAGGGTGCTTATGAAACAGAAGTATAAATGCTGAGGATATCCAAGAATTAAGCAATTATAGAACATTCAATTTTAAGGATATTAAGGATCATAGTTGACCTCTGTAGATGTGATATTGGTACTATGATGATATACACAATAAAATATTTCTTATCTATTAAAAAATGATATGTATGAAAACTGCAAAAAGGAAGGGCTCAGGAGAAGTAAGTGGGAGTATGCAGATGGAGAAGAATTGGTCAAAGATTGTTGGGGATACATGACAAGCACGTATAAGTTAACTAGATTATTCTGCCTGCTTTTGTATATATTTGAAATTCTCCATATTAAAGTGGTTTTTTTTTAAAGCAAGCGAATACAGCAACATACTGAGAATTAACAAAGTTAAGCCTTTGGTATCCAAGTACTTAGTATATTATTTTCTAGATTTTTATGTATGTAAAATACTTAAGGAAAATATAACACAACATGTGCACAAGCACATAAAGATATTTAGGATACAACAGGAATTTTTACTTTCACTTCAAAAAGATTGCAAAATGGGACACAGGAGAGCATTTTCCTATGGAAAGTGCTTTTGAAATAAAGTTTTAATAATTTCCAAACCTGAGCCATAAAATAAAAGAATTCCAAACAAATTAATGTTCTTAAAAACAAAGAATTAGATAAACATTCAAAAATGAAAACAGCAACTGAATAAACACACAGAAGAGCCAATAGTTAGTTCATGTTTCAGAAGACTTACTGCCTTCGCTATGTCTAGATAAGGTAAAGCAAAGTACTTTGTAAACATCAGACACATCTAAACTCTATCATATCAATGATAGCATGTTATTTATCAGAGCAAAGATTGTAATACTGTTTGCCAACCCAAAACAGATTTTTTCCAAATACTTTTAACAAATAAATTATGAGGCTCTAAATGAAGCACAGAACACACCAAATCGATAATCCTTACAAAATAGTGACTAGAGGAAAGTAGGGCAGAGCTGAACTAGGTGACCAAAGAGAAGCATAAAAATATGCTCAAAACTAGCAAAACCTATCACATTAAGACATATCATTCATAAATCTTATGGGGTGAAAAATTCCTCATCTTATTTCAGTTTTAACATTTAACAGACATATTTATTAAGAGATTCAGTCAGTTTGAGGATTTCAAGTTGGAAGTTTAAAGCTGTAGCCTCCACAGATGCACTCCCGCACAAAACTTTCTTATTTTTAATCTTAACAGACTCAGTTCAGTGACTGACAACCTCAGTACCCTGAAAGAAATGGTCCAATTTTGCAGCTCCCCAGGTAACATTCCACCCTAAGACTAGTAACCACGATCACATCATTTAACTTCCATGTACATAACTTAGTGCCCGGTGACATTTTCTGTACCTTGTAATTCTGGTGAGATTCAAAGTTTGAAAGTGGAGTGCTGCAAGCGGTAGAGAAAGGCATGACTTTCACACCTCTGTAAACAAAGCCTTTGTCATAGAGTTGCTTGAAAACCCACCTAGCAAGTAAAGAGATGAAGATTTAGAGCACTTATATAACCAAAATTGTTTTCCACAAAGGAAACACTATGCCAGTTTCTGTATATAGTTTCTGCTAGTCAGAGAAGTGAAACACAGTATGTCTCAACTTGGAAGTAGCTGGAAAATTACAAAGATCAGAATGAGACACTGTGTAGACATTGAAAGTACTAATACCTGTTGACCTGGCAAGATGTTTATGACATGATGTTGAGTGAGAAAAGCAACTGATCATATTGCACAATGAGATGCCAATTATGTAAAACTATATATAGTAGTATGCTGGAAAAATACATTTTCACCAATATGCTAAGTATGGCTAGGACTTTAGAGATTTTGTTTTCTTAACAGTTCTCTGGTATACTGCTTAAATTTCACTATGATGGGCAGTTTTGCAAAGGTTGTTTAAAAAGTGTAAACCACTGGGACTAGGATCAGATCTCTCCTACAGGGAGTCAAAAATATATTAAAGAATTAACCATGCCACTTTAAGCTAAATGTGCTGACACCATAAGTAACAATGGTAAAAATCACTTTGAAACTGTTATGGAACTGTGACCGAGCTACACAACTTCTCTCAGTACAAAATTTAAAAAAACATAATCCTGTAGACTTAATTCCTTAAAAATAATGCGTCAGAAACCAAATTTTCCCTAAATTTAGTACTAATTAATTTGGCAAAAAAACTTAGAAATCATGCTCTTTATATTCTTTCTCCTACTTAGTGTGAACGGTTATGCAGGTATAACTTGTTTTATTGTGCTTCATTTTATTACAAGAGCAATCAAAAAAAAAATAAACTGAAGGCTAATGGCAAAAATATTACAAGTCACTGAATGTACAGGTGATGGTCAGCTTTTTTTTTAAGCAATAAAGTATTTTAAAATGAAGGTATGTTCATTCTTTTCCAAGACATAATGCTGTTTTGCACACTGAATAGACTACAGTGGAGTGTAAATATAACTTTTAAATATACTGGGAAACCAAAACATTTGAGTGACCTCCCCTTAATTAGAATATTTACTTCACTGAGATGGTCTAGAAACAATCTTGCAACATTTGTTGCATCTCTGATTTGTGCCTATATGATCTGATACAAAAATACTAATGTGTCTGATTACAGATCGCTTCTCCAACTGCTGGGGTCAATTATATATTACAGAATACACAGCTAACCTTTTTTATAATCTAAAATTTTCTGAATTAAAAAAAATAAAACTGGAGGTGAGAATAATGAACAGCAGATGCAGCACAGGATTTCTGTGGCAGTGAAACCACTCTGTATGATACCACAGGGATGGGTATATGTCGTTAAATATTTGTGGGAACCCAGAGAATATACAAAAGTGAGCCGAAATGTAATGTAATTTGGGTGATTATATGTCACTGCAGGTTCATTAATTTTAACAAATGTAACACTCTGGTAGGGAGTGTTGGTAATGTGGGAGGTTCTGCAGGTGTCTGGGTACAGGGGAGAAGAAATGTCTATATCATACTCTCAACTTTGCTATGAACCCAAAAGTGCTCTTAAAAAATAAGGTCTTTATAAAAACAAAAACAAAACAAATCCATCCCCAAAGATTTCAGATAAATAAGTGTAGACTTGAAAACAAACTGATTAATGCTAGAACATGTCTCCTCTAACCAATATAACAGAACACTCGTCTTATTTATAACTTTAAATAAACCTACCAAACGGATTCCATGAATTGTGGATACAGAGTTTTGTAGTCATTGTCAAAGTCAATCCATCGGCCAAGTCTAGTAACAGTAGACTTTAAAATATAAGAATATTACAAGTTATTATATAATGATATTTGTTACTGAATATCAATGTGTTTTACTTCTATTATTACCACACGTGATTTGGGGAAAACAGAACAATCAATGGTTCAAATAAATCTATATTGCAAATAAGATACCTTGTGAGGTCAAGAACCAGTTTTCTAAGTATTCATCCTATGTGCAGATGTTAATTACAAGTATTAATGGTACCTTATTAAAAAAAAAGTCTACCAAAATTATCATTTGGCAAACATTACAGGTATAATTGGCAAGAATATCAATGGATGCTAAAATTATTAAATGAAAGTATAAAAAACAGGATATTTGCAAAGAACCCCCTACCCCTAGCTCCCCAAAACACTTATGAAAAAGAAAAAACTGTAATTTTACAATAGAGAAATATACAGATATCACCAGAAGGAACAAATTTAACATTACCAATGAGGTTATCATATCAACATCATAGATCTTCTGATATGACAGACTGAGGAGGGCAAGATGTCACATTGGAGGTATTCTTAACAAAAAAATGCATAATCTAATGAAAATCATGATGAAGCATCTGCCATTGAGGGGTTTTTGGCAAAAATAACTGATTTGCACTCTTTAAAAGTGACAAGGTCATGGGAAAAAAAAAGATTGAAGGAATGCTCCAGACTAAAGGAAACAAAGGCAATATGACAATCAAATACAACATGCTGATAGATACGATATTTAGTCAAAAATAAAAATTAGATAACTAATTAAACTGAGTGGAGTCCATTGTACCAATATTAATTTCGTGCTTTTTATAATCACTCTATGCTTACAACAGGTATTAGCACTTGGGAAGCAGGTAAATGGGAGAACCCTTTGTACTACTTTTGCAACTTTTAAATAAATCTGAATTATTTAAAAATAAAAAGTCAAATAACACTTTTAAGTGAAAAAAAATTTGGTCTAACATATCATACATCATATTCATTAGGACTGCTTCCTACCAGTGACGTTATTAGACTGAAGAAAAGTTAAAAGGAAATTGAGCAGCTTTGATTTTCAGGCTGATGATACCAAATTTTATTCACCAATTTAGAGGACCTTTTCAGCATCTGGCACAGGGAAGAGCATGATGCACAAAGACTGTGGGAGAAGAATGTGGAGACTGAGTGGAAGAAATATAAGTCATAGACGATGGCGGTAAGCAACTAGGAAAAGCTTTAAGAATGAAATGAGTAGATGAAAGATCGTAAGACTTGGCAGGATTTGGCATCTGATTTGATCATGAGGATTAATGTATGAAGCCTGGAAAAACAAGGAATTCTGAGGAACAGCAATTTGAGAGGTCAAGGTGGTCAGATGGAGAAAATGGTGAACATTTTTACTAGTATAGACTAGAAATCTGAGAGCCACAGAGTGTCTCTGTTCCTAAGTCCAAAGAACAAGAGAGGGCAGGCTCTGCCAGTACCAGATAGGCACCTAAAGGTACCAGCTATGGGAGCTCCATATTCAGAGACGAGGTGGGCAAAACAGGATCAAATAAGTACAAGAATGGATCCAAACTGGAATTGTTTAACACGTGAATTTTTAATTGTAAGATTTGAGCTAATCTAGCTGCTAGGATAGATTGATTCTTGTCCTATATTGTGGGTAAGCAGGAGATTAAATTGAGAAGTCCGACAAAGCACACAGAAATCAGAAAAGAAAGGGTTCACTTTAAAGTAACAGTTTGAGTAACAGAGTTGGAGGTGGAAGTTAAGCACTCCTCTAAAGATGGTCGGTTCTCTTAAGGTTTGTAAGAAAGTCATGCTTCTGGAAAAAGCTCATAAAAAGCACAAAGCATCATAAATCACTTCAATTCCAATTAAAAAACTAATGTTTTGGGGTATTCTACTGAAAAGAACCCACCAACATACCTTCCACTCAGTAGAATATCTCATCACAATTGCTCGGCACTGTTTGTTATATTCTGCAATTCCCATCTTGGCTACATCTTCTGGTCCTCTGATTCCCAGTGTTTTATCAATTTCATATTCCTGAAAATTTATAAGATTCTTAAAATCCCTGGATAATTAAACAACTATAATTCAGTAACTCTAGAAAATAAAACAGATCTAAAAATTAGTTCTAAGAAAACTACAGAAAAAAAGAACTATAAATATTATCACAGAGGAAGTAGAAAAAAAAAAGTCTTGATCATGGCAAAAATTCATACTTTAACAAACTACATAACAAAATCTAATGGTTATAAAAACATTAGGACACTGTAAGGCTATGACTCAAACATACCACAGGTAAGCCATGACAATCCCATCCAAATCTTCTGTCAACATGGAACCCACTCTGGTGAGCATATCTCGTAACTATATCTTTAATTGTCCCTGCAAGTATATGTCCATAGTGAGGCAGTCCAGTTGCAAAAGGAGGCCCATCATAGAAAGTAAATCTAACAGAGGTAATAAAAATATTATGTCACTTTAAAATAGACTGGCAAAATTGAAGACATTTTCTATAAATAACTCCTATCATAGTGTAGTCTACAGGGGCAAGAAAAGCAGTGTGCCCAGGAAATTCAGACATATATATTTACTGGAGGTCCTGCCTTCAAAAGAGCTAGTTATAGAATTAGAGAGATCTTCACTGGGTCATCCATTATTCACTGACACAAGGGAAATTATTCACCCATATCCTGAGTTATCTCATTAGTTAGCAGGTAATAAACACCTTTGTCATGATGGTTTTGACCTCAGGATACATGGCAAAAAACAGTAGAAAGGACTGGTCTTTAGGTGAATGGAGACTAGAGCAGGAAGCACCCCCAAGAGAAGACCATTACAAATCTAGGTCTAAGTGCTTATGTGAGGGTGGTGATATAATGAAAATGGAAAGAGAGTGATAATGAAATCAACTCAGAAGACCTTTTTAAAAAATATAATAATAACCCAGAACTCATTGTATATCTAGTACTGAGAACACCCATGATAGAGAGCCAGGAGACTGATAATAAGATGAATAAAGAGATTCTGCCTTAATTAATGGAACTCAGTCTACGAAATGACTTAACCTTTTACCAAAGAAATTCACATACTTTGGCCTATTTTTTGACTGCTTTAAGCATTCTTGAAAACAATTAAATTCGGACCAGAACTGCAAGATTTTCTCTTCTTCAGCAGGAAAATTAATGTTTTCTGGAACTTGTTGAACCATTTTGTTGCTGCAAGAGAAATCAAATTCATTATTCTCAAAAGAGAAGAATAGGAATATAGCCCAAGGACCAAGGTTTATGATCCAGGGCTTGGAAAACAACCCAAACAAACAAACATCAACCAATAAAAGTCTTGGCTTTCTTCCTTCACTTCCTCTTTAAAAAAAAAAAAAAAAATCACTGAATACAGCACAATCCATGACAACACACAGTACTTGAAAAAATTTAAGACTTTTTGAGGTGAAATTCACATCCAGTAATAAAGGTCACCCTTTTAAAGCACACAATTGTCCTCAGTGTATTCACGAGGTGGTACCAGCATCAGCACTCTCTTAATTTCAGTACATTTCATCACTGTACCCCTTGGCAGAGACTCTCCATTCTCTCCTTCATCAGTGCCCTGGCAATCATTAATCCTTTGCCTATTCTGGACATTCCTTATACATGGAATCATTTATATACAGACTATTGTATCTGGCCTCTTTTACTAAGAATTATGTTTTCAAGGTTCATAGGTGCTATAACATGCTAACAGCTTCATTCCTCTTTGTGGTGGAATATTTCATTTTATGAATATGCCACATTGTTATTTGTCCATTCATCTATTCGTGAATAGCAGAATTGCCTCCAGTTTTTGGGAAATATGATGCTGCTGTGAATGTCTGTGTCTAAGTTTTTGTGTAAATATTTGTTTTCAGTTCCCTTGGGTATATTATCTAAAAGAATTATTTCTGGGTCATATGTTAGCAGTAAGTTCGGCTTTTTGAAAAATTGCTAAAATGTTTTACCAAGTTGCTGCACGTTCTCCCAGCAGTGAATGAGAATTCCTTTCTTTGGATCATAGGAAATCCTGGTGGGTATGAAGCGATATCTCACTTTTGCATTGATTTGCATTGAAGTGACATCTCACTTTTGTATTGAGTTGCATTTCCATAATGACTGGTGATGTTGAATACCTTTTAATAAGCTTGCTGGTTATCCTGATATCTTCTTTGGAGAAATGTGTATTCATCCTTCGCCTACTGTTTTATAGGGTTGTGTTTTTTATTGTTGAACTGTACATATATACAAGGTAGATACAAGTGTCTTATCCGTTATATGATTAGCAAAACTTTCCTCACCTTCTATGGGTTCTTTTTATGTTTGTCATAGTATTCTCTGAAGCATAAGCACTTAGCTTTGGTGAAGTCTAGCTTATCTATTTTTCGTTTTGTTATTCGGTGTCATATCTAAGAAACTATTACCTAAAATAATGTCGTGAAGTTTTGGCTTATACTGATCCACCATGAGTTATTTTTGCATATAGTTTTGAGACAGATAATCAAAAGTACTTCCTTGTCCCCAGTATCTATGCAGCTATGACAGATCCACACCCTCACTTCAAGTCCCAATCATCTTGTTATAATTAAGCTATATACCTTAAATCTTGAGCATACCTGCCCCAAGGAATTACTGCACAATCCAGTGCTCTAAAGGCATAGGAACAACTAAACCACGCAAACCCTCTGGATAAAAAACAAAAGAGAAGGAACATTGTGTGAAACATGTATTTTGCACCCGTTAGGTATTTTCTGGCCCCTCCAAGTAGACAAAATCCAATCAATTCTACGCTACTATCTGCCCAGATGTGGCGTGTAGCAAAACCAGGTTGTATCCTTCGTGGGGATGCCTTCATGTGCAAAAGCTGCCTCTGTCTTGTTGTCTTTCTCCTATACATGATATCTGCACTAAAGTCTTATCTGAGGCATGTTTCAGACTCTGTAATTTCTATTTACTCAGGGGTCCAAGAACCCTGGATAGGCCACCGAATTCCTTGGGAGCCACTAACAGTTTGAAGTAGAAATATATCACACTTTTAAATTATTGAAAAACTGTGCCCACATTGTACTTTTCACTTATTTTTCAACTACAGTATGATAGTTTGTAATTCTAGATGGCGAACTTCTAGAGGTAAACAAGAAAATCTTGGAAATTCTGATGATACTAAAAACTGATTAATAATTAAAAAAGATAAATCTCGAAGTACGTAAAAATTCTTATCTACATCACATAACAAAAAACACTTCTTTTGAGGTGTGCCCTGGTGGTTTCGTGGTTAAGTCTGTGGCTTCTGGTGGCCACAGTCTTCATATATCCTGAGGATCTGGGTTCGTAACTAGGGGTTGGGGGAACAACTAAATAAAATAAATAAAAAGTGCTTCCTCCTCCTCGCTCTTCCTGCCTACCTGCCGGTGCTCATCTTCATTCCTGCCTTAAAAAAAAAACAACAACAAAACCACTTCTTTTAAAAAAAAACTGGTAACATCTGAAAAAAAATAAATAAATAAGTTAAAGCTAAAAAGCTAACTTCACCTTCAAATAATCCCTAGTTCAATGCAACTTTTCATTTTAACCTTTTTATTGTTTATCCATGATTTTTGCAAAGGTCAAGTCCTAACTTTCTCTGGTTTAGTCCCTAGTGAAAGAAGTCTTAAAGCATTTAAGAGTTTTTCTAATGGCCTCAAGGAACATTTGATCATTCTGGAACTTAACTATCTAGCGAGCAACCCGAAGCCCATTTCTCCACAGTCTATTTTCACTTTCCGAGTAATGGGTCAGAACTGCTAAAATGAGGATAAAAACAGAGAAGATAGAAAACCTTCAGAACTCAAGAGCTCTAAACAGTTCAGGGTAACTGACTCTAGATGCTAACAACCCAACTATCCATTTCTGATTAGTATGCCATTAAATGATGTTAAATAGTAATTAAAAGGCTTTTCTTTTCTTTTTTTTTAAAGGAATGGTCAGGTCAGGCAAGAACGAAGGTGGTAGGCAAGCAGGCAGGAAGCAAGAAGGAAGAAGCATTTTATTTTATTTTTATTTAGTTGTTCACACTGGTTGTTTTCTCCTCAGACCCAGGACTCAACCCAAGGGTCTGCGGTTTATGTGGCCTGCGCTTATCGACAGGCAACTGACCTAAGTGCTACTTCATGGGGCAGTGAGGGGTAGAGGGGGAAGTTCCTGAAAGGCATTTTTAATCTTCTAGCTCTTTACAACCAGGACAGAACGACATATTAGTCTTTGTACTTACTGATTAAGGGTCCTTCGGTTCAATGACTATTACCATAGGCCAACTGAAATGAAATGGATTATATTTGAAGACTAATACACCTTTAGATTTCAACACATTTTTGTCATTTCTAGTTCCAAAGGGTGATCTCATGATCTCCAGCATCAATGCACGTTGAAAAAAGTATACTTCTCAGCACCAACTGGGACCAAGTGTCAGAACCTGCATTTTAGCAAGATCCCAGAGGATTAGCAAGTACATAAATTGAAAGTCACTTCTTTTCTTTTAATCATGAGTAGGATTACCTGAACTTTTTTTTTTTTTAATGAGTTTTAAACTTTCTGAGAAGATGATTCACAACTTTTATGAAATTTCCTACGGAGCATCTAACCCACAAAAGATTAAAAGTCTTGGCATTATTATGCTAAACACAAAGACCCAATGTAATGGCACTGACTATTCCAGGAAGAATGCTGTATCAGTGACCGGGCTATGGGGGCTGCCAAGATGAAACAGCCTCCATGCAAAAATCACAGGATTGCTCTGGCCCCTCACATCCACTGGAGAGCTGTACCTGCACAACAGCATCCAGTAACCACAGGGCGGTGGGGTGGGAGATGGGGATCAACCTCACTAGGTCCCACGTTATGCTTTACGAAGGAATCTTCTTCCCCAGTGCTATAATTGGGGGGAGGGGTTTGGAGAGGGGGCAAGTAAGATGATCAACTAAATAAAAGGCTTTTTCCTCCTCTCTCTTCCTACCTGCAACTTTTCCTTTAAAAAAGAGGCTTCTCAGTGAGCCACTCAAGGTCAAATGGTCTTTCCCTGAATTACTACTCTTACTCCTGACCTTACTTTTATAAAACTCAAGCTCCAACTACAGCACATTCTTCGACAATGCTGAGAAACAAAACTACCTTCCTGACACACTGCTTTCCATTATCAGGTCCTGTCTCTATACACTCCAGCACGACTTAGTTTAAATATACTCTCCTCTAAGAGGCTTTCATTAATCTCCCTCTTCAGAATGAAATATTCCCCTCCATGGATGTGTTCCCACAAATTTTGGTTTATTTTTTTTACTGCAAGTCCAACATGCTCTCCAGTTCAACTATAAACTTATTGGCTGAAGTATTTTACTATCTAACCTCCAGTGAATGCATTCTTTGTCTATATGCTTCGTTTCTGTCACTGATACTCCTCCCACCTGCCTTTCTAATCTCAACTATTCCATGGGTTCTTCCTAACACAGGACAATGGTTAAGAAAATTGGTTTTGACACACCTTTATAGCTCAGGCTTGGGCAGAGTGGAAAAACTAAAAACAAAAAAGGATTGATTTTGAAGTTTGACAGCTTTGACGATACTACTATGTAGGTGAGCTAGAGTAAGAGTTATTCAACTTTAAACCTCAATTTTGTCATCTGAAAAATAAAGGTCACAAACACATGCTAATTTAATATTAAAAATAATGGCTATCACAACTTACAGGAAATACACATATGCAAGTTACTATTTTCCATCCTATTACCCTCACCCACACACTATACCATCTCTCTAAAACATGTAAAGGAAATCTACACTTAACTGCTTTCTCTTCCTTTAATTCACTCTGTGATTTTATTGTCCACCATTTTACTGATGTTTACACTTTTAAAGGTTATCATCACTACCACAAGATCACTGAACCACTTTTCCTCTAATTTCAACCTGAAAGTAATACTACTTCACCTTATTAAAAAAAAACCAAACCAAACCAAACAATTCTCTGGACTCTTTAAAACACCATTCCACTGAAAAAGAGAACAATAAATTACATGAACAGATGCTTAGAGCAATTTCCCTCTTGTTCCTCAAATACACTCCAGGCTTCAAATACAGTCACTTTCCATCTCCTTAGTCAACACATTTTCAAACTCTGCTATACTCACTATTCTTTGGATCCATTCTCTTCCCCAATTCCCAATCATCTTCAAGGTTCCAAGCCCAGGGTAACTCCTGAGACGCTTTCTTCTGCACTCCCAAATCCCTCTACATAACTGTCTTCCTCTGCTTTCGGCTGCGAGTGAATTAGTAAATGTGGCACATGGTGTTAGTGGAGTGTGTGTGAGCTGAGGGCAGTGGCCCGCTTACTCTCCTATGCCAGCAGTAAAAGTTCCTTAGAGAGAGTCTGGGCCTTGATTTGTTCTTATGAAGACTTCGAACTCCAAACTGATCTCACACATCTTCTGAATTTCTCCAGAAGGCTCTGTCACACTAAATCCTCAGCCAGCCAACGGTTTACATGTGTTACACACTCCTCAAGGAAGGTGAGGAAGGTCTGAGGGTTGCAATAATCAGTTCAAGAGCCAAGCCAGGATGCCAGCCCGTTTCTGAGTTCTTAGCCTCACTTAGATCGTCTGGAGCTTGCTTCTTGAAAAGAGAGATGCTCACAACTAACCTACAGCCTCGAAAAAATGTAAAAAAAAACAACAACAACAACAAAAAAACAAAACAAAACAAAAACCCAACCCCAAAACAACCATCTGGTGTACCTGGGGACCCCGTGTGTAGGGCGGGGCGTAAATGGGGCCTCGCAGCTGTTCATAAAGGTCCCTACAGGAAGGACGGGCTTACCTGTAGTAATCAAGGTCAGGAACAGGGACACCACGTGCTGGACGGGGCGTACCTGGGGTACTTGTGGAAAGGACAGGATGTACCTGGGGTGTCCCACGGGCAAAATGGGGTGTACCTAGGGTGCAGGCGCGTAGGACCGGACATACCTGGGGGCACAGCTGGCCGGTGCCTCGGTAGGAGCTGAGTCCACCGCGCGCTGGCGTCGGGAGGTGATGCAACGCCTTGACAGCGATCTGCGAAGAGGAAGAAATCGCGTCACCGGCCAATCAACGCGCACCCCTCGCACCAGTAAACAAGTCGGGCGCCTATTGGGCATTGGATAAGCCACACCCACCGGGCCCGGCTCTGCGCGCCGAGGCGGCGACTGGAGGAAAGAGAGGTTTGGGACGGGTGGCAGTGGCCTTTCGTGCAAATGCACTGGGCGGGGCTGACTGAGAGCTACACTGTGGGCGGCGAGTTGCATGCCCAGAGCTGGCCCACGACCTTCCGTTTTAGCCTTCGGGAGTTCGCAAAAATGAAGACTCCTGGGCGCACTAGGCCTGTGAAACTGTTCCCAGAAGGATCAGAAACATGTCTCCTGGAAGACTTGCACACCAAACCCCGGTATCCTGGGAAATAGAACCCGCGCACTGGCGGTCAGCGGTGTCCCGGAAGCACCCTCCTGGTCCTTGGTGCCACCGACACACTTCTAGATTTTACTGTAAAATGATCAAAAATGACCAGATGGAGTGAGAAGACAAACTAATGAAATGACTGGCAGTTTTGAAGTCAGGTTTAGATGTTTTCTGTAATGAAAACAAAAATATTCCATGTGTTTAATTATTTCATTTCCCCACTTTAGTATTAGTTTCCACTGCTGTGTCTGCCTGGCACCTCTCGAGGGACAAATTACAAAGGAAAGGGAATCTGGAGCCATTCACAGGGCTGCGTCCTCAGGTTTTGGCACCAGAGATAATTGTAAGCCTTGGCAAACTGATAGTAATTTCTAACGTAGCTGCTTATAAGTACTCATTAGGACAGAAAAATGAATCTAGCTGAGAATATGTAGAGTACTTCCTTAATAAACTGAAGAAACTTTGATTTCTGTTAAGTATTTAAGTCACTTAATGTCTAGGAATGTCCTACCAAATATCAGGGATTAGAGTAGGGTTTAGTGTCCGTGCCCAAAGGGTTAATGATTAACTATTCTTTCATATTTTCTTTTTTAAGGAAAGATGCAGGCAGGAAGAGGGAGGAGGAACTTTAGTTGTTCATTTTGGTTGTTCCCCTTTCCCTGGGACACCAACCCGGGACTTTGGGATGTATGTGAACTGTCCCCAATCCTACTCCACTTGGGTGCACCCCCAAAGGCTTAACTCTTAATTCAATAACAAACTCATTTGAAAATACACAATTAGTAGTTGCATATTTTCAGTATGTTAACCAGAAGTACTTGTTTTAAGTTTTCCTATTCTTGAAGTTGACATCTTGCTTGGCTCATTTTTGTAACTAGACAGCCCAGATCAGAGTGGGACAGAATGTTCCCAAATGGGTCTAGGGAAAAAAGGTGGGGATGACAGGTCTGATTATTAAAAAATTGCACTGAGAAACATTTTGATATTTTGATACTGCTGGAAATGTGAAACACTAGAGAAAGCTTGAACAAGTGAAAGTTTAGGAAAAAGTTATAGGTAGCTAAAATAAACTACTTGGGTTCAATAGTTAAGTCATTTTTTGGAGTAGGATGTCAATAGGTAACAGCTAAAACTGAAAAAGTAAGAAATCACAGCAGAAGCATGTTAGAAGGAAATATAGAAATAAATATCAGAAGAAATGGATAAAGCTGAAGGTAGGCACAACCCTGTAGCTCAGGTGGCTAGGTGCAGCCCAGGGAAGTCCAAAGAAATTTGAAGTTGGTTGTATCTGGGGAGCAGGTGTTAGGGTATACAAGATAACCTGATGTCATTTATTTGACTGCTTTAAATGTAACTACAGATACTCTGACACTCCTCCTATTGAGGTAAGGCTCTACACGCCCCCCCCACCCCCGCCTTTTGTGCCTGGATGGGTTGTGTCTGTTTTTTTTCTTAAAGGAAAGGTACAAGCAGGAATGAAGGCAAGCAGAGATGGACAGTCAGGAACAAAGAAGGAAGCATTTTAAAAAAAGATTTATTTTATTGGCAAGTTCTGGTGGTTTGGTGGTTTAGACTACTGGGCATAGTCTATATACATCCCATAGTTCCCAGTTCAAGAACCCCGGGCCTGGTGAAACAACCAAGATGAAGAACTAAAATGAAAAAAAAAAGTGCTTCTTCCTCTCCTCCCTTCATGTCTGCCTAAAGATGAGCAGTCCTCACTACTGAAAGATGCAGGTCACAAACAACTGGGCTCCAGTCCTAGAACCCAGGTTTGAAAACAATCAGTGCGAACAACTAAATGAAAATAAAATAAAAAATGCTCCCTCCTCCTCTCTCCCTGCCTGTCTACCTACTTGCCTTCATTACTTCCTGCAACTTTCCTTTAAAAAGAGTTTGCATTTCAGTTAGGCACATTAGGACAATAGTACAAAACACAAGTTGATTTTATTTAAATTCTTAAAAACCACAAAATGGAGGTAAGGTACATTTGGTACAATTGGAAATAAAATTTCAATGAACCTATTAACACAAAGTTTAACTTGAAGCTCAGTGCTCTGACCCATATATCTGAAAAGGCTTTACATAAACCTTGCATTGGCAGACGACCATTAGTTATAAAGACTGGAGGGCAAAGAGATTATATACAAAAAAGCATTTTGAAAGGAGCATCAATGCTTTATTAAGAAAAAAAAAAGTTCAGGTTAACTTTTTTTGAAATAGTTAGGAAGAAATATAGAGGAAGTCCACAGAAGTTCATCACCAGAGTTTTATCCATTAGCCAGATTTTGAATAGTCCTTCACTCTGAATTATTCTTTGTCAGCTGAAATTATTTCCTTGATCATCCAATCACCACAGATGAGCTTTGTTCATATTCAGGATTGAGACATTAATGGTGACTTTATTTTGGTTTTACTCTCCTTTTGGCATCTTTATGTTTTTTCCGACAATCCTAGAAAAAGAAAACCGAAAGAATTAATTTATAACCAATGTAGATGACATTCAAGGTGTTCAATAAACTAAAAAGTAAAATTCAGGTTATTCAGTGTCAGAGTTGTGGAAAATAATTTGGAAGTGTTCACTTAGAATGAATAGGGAATATTCAAACTTTTGGTTTTAAATGTGTACAGTGGAAAATACTTTAATTCAGATTTTCAATGGAGCCACTACTCAGGCTCCTCAATATACCTTGTGGGGGTTGAATTGACCTTTAAGTTCCCTTCCAGCACTATAACTGTGAATGTTTAAGTCACTGTTCTTAGTTGTCATTCTTTATCTTAAGTTTCAGAACTTAATCCCACATACAAGGCAAATATTAACACAAAGATAACATCATACGTATTTTAGGAGACAATCAATAACAGAGACACAATTACTCACCATACGCAAGTTGTTTGTTCTGGCCTCCCAAGAACTCCTGCTAATATTGCTTCCCACTCCTCTCCAGAACAAGTCAGAACCTACTATGAGAAAATTTAAAAAAAAAAAAAAAAAAAAGTGAGGCAGTACACTAATAGCAAAGTAAATGGTCTAGTTAAGACATCTCCAATTTATGCAAGTTTTCAAATACATTTTTTCACAAAATGAAAAGGAGAATTGCTGAAATTTTACTTTTTATATACCCGTTTACTTGGTTTCTACTTGTGTTAGACTTTTAAGAAACAAGTCTACCAATAGGCTTAGATTTTTCACATGAACTTTTAGGAGTTTTGTGTGTCTAATACTTAAGGAATCCCCCTATACAAAACAAAGCAATGATAATAAATGAGTGAGGGAGGTCTGGAATGGCATTCCCAATGCTCCAGAGCTTCAGAGCTCATAAGCTGACATGAATCAATCTACGGAAAGGGTCAGAATTGTTGTCAAACAGTACTTCCTTGGTATATGTTACTGTATCAGATACATAGTGGTGAGAGCTGTACTGTTCACTACCCATCACACAGGAGTTAATCAAGAAACAGACTTACCGTGAAGTCTTTCATCATTCTTAGAGAAAAAGAAAAATCTAGTGGTCACTTTCTCAGGTAAAGATACTTCTCTGAAGCAAAATAACAGGGTGGGGGAGAGATTAGTTGGCTGATTTCAGTATTTAAGAAGAAATGTTTACATTGAGAATTATAAACTATTCCTTAAATATATCTAATTCCTGCTTATTTTGCCCTGAGTTAGAGTGATCTCACCCTCTTTCCATTCAATTCTTCTAACGAAATCTCTAATAACTGAATCTCCATCTTTGCCATCACTGCAACACCATTTGCCAGTGTTTCCCATGGTGGCAGCCAGCTGCAGCATCCTCTTTCCAGTCTAGGGGGTGTCCGAGCATCTGCCTACTTCCTTAGGTTCAGCCCACTGCCCAAATCTCAAGGAAGAGGAAACAGCCTCCCAATTAAAAAAACCTAGAGAACTTTAAAAGAGCCGAAAGAAGAAAATGGAGTTGTCTTATGTATAAGCTTAGATGTCTATATTTCTAAAGCATGTCTAATGTTACAAATTATGAAATATACCAGTATAATTTACCCAGGGCTGGGCTCTCTGTCACCTGGTTCTTCAGTAACATCTTCCTCTTCTGAACTGCTGCTGTCTTGGACAGGATGGGCTCCCTGCCAGGCAATCCTACCAGATTTTACTGTCTCAATTTTATAGGTCTCTGCATCACATGACAAAAAAGATGATGGGATTATTACTGATAGTCCAAAGTGTTTCTGAACACACTAATTTATTATCACCATTATCAACATTACATCATTACATATTGAGAAGCCACATCGCATTTTTGACATTGCTAGGGTGACAAGGAATATAGTAATATAAAAATACAAAAGCTGAAAGTTTATAAATGAGCAACATAGTTAAAAAGAACAAAATAAGCTTGGCACCTGTGTTTGCATGAGATGGCTGAAATATAACACAGTGCAGTGAAACCAGGTTTCCCTCCTGCTTAATCACAAATAAGAAAAGGAGCACATCTTTACATTTTCAATTTCCAAAAGCTCTTCCTAGAACTGCTGAAAAAGCTACTGCTATAAGATAACATCATGAGTTCCCAAAACTTCTCAATAATTTAAAAGCACACCTCTCAGGTTACTGAGGTGTCTTCATATTTATTTCAAGATTCTCCCTTCCCCAGTTTTTTTTTTTAAAGGGAGGTACAGACAGGAATGAAGGTGAGCAGGCAGGTAGTCAGGAGGAGAGAAGAAACATTTTTAATTTATTTTATTTAGTTGTTCATTTTTGTTGCTTCCCCTGGCCCCGGGTCTTAAACTGTGGGCCTTGGGAGATACATGGACTGTGCCCTGGTAGACTATCCCATTAGGCCACCAGGGCGCGCCTCAAGGCCATTTTTCACACTGGACTCTCAAAGTTAGAACTACATATGATAGTTAATATTCATATCATGGCAATTCAGCTCAACAGTTTAGGACTGACCCTGGTTCTCAAAAGGTCAACACAGGCAAGAGAACAAAGCGGACACAATATGATGTACCTATTTAGCACAATTTCTGAAACACTGCTAGACTGCTGTACTTCTTGTTAGAGGACCACAGAGCTGGCAAGTAATACTCATTTGCTAAATACTTGGATGCTCTCTCAGCTGCTGACCTTTGAAGGAGAATCCTTTGTAGTCAGCTGTGTACACAATATCCTGTATAGGTGCATCCTGCTTTTCCACAAAAACTCCTGGAAGTGTCATACTTCCACCTGAACACTAGGAGCGACCTTCTAAGGAAGAAGTGTTTTTAACGTTCTGACCCATGTTGGTCTTTAGAAGAAAACCTACTGAAATGAAATGTACAGACTGATGTTTATACTTTTCTCTACATGCTGACCAAGCGCCAAGGATAAAGACTGAAATAACTGGCACATCAATGACATAACATATTAGTATAAAACAAGGCTACCTACTGTCTCTTTTTTTTTACCATACACAGCATTGGCTTTGTATTGTCACAGTGTTTCCAACTGCATTTAATATATGAAGCTATTTAAATGCATGACATAGTATATACTTCCTGACTATTTCTTAACAGAAGAAAGCCTGCTATATATTACTCTCTGGCTTCCTTTTGTATGGCAGTTAGCAAGAAGTCTGCTACCTTAAATAAAAGAATGATTGGCTGCGGTGAGAAACAGCTCCAGGCATATTACATTGATTTCCGAATCTCACATTGCTTAAGTAGAAGAAAAAATCCTTTTGTAGCTAATATTAAATGATTACACTTTACATGAACCCCATTAAGTTCAACCTACTTGTAATGAAAAAAGTAAGAAAAAAAAAAATTACCTTCCTTTTCATCTTTAGCATCTGAATCAAAAAAGGAGAACGTGAATCCGCTGGGCTGCTCTGTTCTCTCCATAGGAGTTGTAGGATCCTGAGCTTCCTCAGCTGTCTCTCTACCACTATCCTCATTCCAGGACATGTCTTCTTGCTTTTCACTGACATCTTTTGTAGTTTGGAATATTTCTTTTAAATCCATAGCAATGTTATAATACATTTCTTTAGATACTTCAGGCAGCTTTTCTGCTTCTTCCCTTTTCTTCTTTCGTTTTGCTTTACTACATTGAGTAGGACATGTACATCACAAAGTTAGTTTTGGGGAAATTTCCAGAAATTGGTAAAGGAAAACACCTGGGATAACCTGAATTCTGTCCTTTTAACAACCAAGAGAATCCACATATAAAACTCCTATAAAAGCAGAATCTTGGCCAACAGCCTTTTAAGATACAAAACTATGTCAAACATCTTCAAGTAGTAAACATAAATGATAATCTATCTCTTTTCCCTATACTGTATTTCAGAATGTCATTTAATAGCTTTGAGTAAAAAAAAAATCACTTTACTACACTAGGCCTCTGTTTCATCTGTAAAATGAGTATGTTAAAGATGACTTCTATGACTTTTACAAATTCTAAAATTCTGTGAATTTTGAAAATCGAAATGGGTGGGAAAAAAAAAGATTTTTGTGACATGCACAAATACCATGAAGTACAAATTCGAGTGTCCTACTAATAGTTCCACTAAAACACAGAATGCTAATACTTTCCTGCTACCGAGGCAGGGTAAAGTCACTGCTACAGGGACCATCGCATTCACAAATTTACAAACTGACCCTTAACAGCAAAATGTTTAGACCCCATCTAAATATAGAACAAAATCCCTTGTCTAGACCCTAGACATAGCTCAGAAGTGTCAAGGGTTCAAACAACAGGACTTCTAAGGGGTTTAAAAGTATTGTTTCTTAGCAGTCTCAGCATGAGCTCGAAGAAAAAAATGCTTATCTTGGTGAGTATGTTTTTTGTCTAATGGAGTGAATCCAAAGATTTTAAGACAAATTATATTCACAGAAATACCACCAGTTTGGATTGACAGACATTTCACAATGAAGGTTTTGATACTCCTACATTCCTACAAGCAAAAATCAGGGTGAGAAAATGTACTTAGTTATAAACACATGTTGCTATTAATGAAGAAGAAAGAATATTCCAAAGGCAGTCAAGAACCTGAGAATTATTCTCAGGTCTTCAGGGAATCTAACAATTCCCAGTATTTCCATGAGGAGAGTGCAGAGATATTATGGGCCAGAACTCCTTATGCTTGCTTTTCTTTGCAGAATTGCAGTACAACAGTGGGCTTTTTGTGTTTGACTTACCATTGTATATTGGAAGAGAGGCAGGTAATATCCCTAGTTCACAGGTTCTCTGATCAAAATGAACTGCACTCAAGGAATGACAACAGATAAACCTAACAAGGATCTGATTTGGATGACAACATCCTAGATATTAAACTGATAATATAAAGAGGTAGAGCATCTGGGAGTTTAGGAAGGAAATGAACATATTCTGCAAGTGGTAGGAATGTAAACAATTTGTGGCCAGATTCTGGTTTTATTGAGTGTATTGAGGTTGGGGTGGTTTTTTCTCCCCTCCTAGACCTTGACCTTGAACCCAACTCCTTGGGTTTTACAGGACCTACACTTTAGCTGTCAAGGCACAGGAGTGTGCCCTCTGGTAGATTTAAACAGCCTCATGCAAATTCCTTAACAGTTCATCATTCAATAGGTGTTATTTAACCTCTCTCATCAAAGTATGGGTTGGACCTAGTGACTTGTTTTAAGAAAAGTGAGTAAGTGGGATGAGAGTGTGTGACTGTCATAAAATACACTGTAGTTTTCAACCTCCTTTCTCTTTTGGATCATGTGCTCTGGGGAAAGCCATTTGTTATGTTATGGGGGCAGACACAGTTCAACATGGTGAGTGAGGGACTAGCTGACAACCATGTGAATCATCTGCAAGCAAATTTTCCAGCTTCAGTTAAGCCCCAGGCAACATTTTACTTGCAACCTCTCCAAACACTGAGAGACACCACTCCCAAATTCTTGACTCACAGAACGTTGAGATAATAAATGCCTTCGGTTTTAAGATACTGCTTTAGGTAATTTATTATGCTAGAGTTGGTAACTATACACCCCAAATATAAATGAGAATTTTCTTTTAAAGAAAAGGTATAGGCAAGATTGAAGGCTAGCAGGCTGTTGGGAAGACAGAGGAGGAAGTGCATTAATTTATTTTCATTTAGTTGTTCATCGTGGTTGTTCCCCTAGTCCTGGGTCTTGAACCTGGGTCCTTAGGATGTCAGATTCTTTTTAAAAGAAGAACTTAATTTTGGAACAACTTTAGATTATAGAAAAGTTGCAAAGATAGTAGAATTCCCCAAAAACCTTCACCTACTTTCTCCCATTGGTAGCATCTGATATAATTATGATACGACTATTAAAAACTATGATTAACATTGGTATATGACTTTTAACAGAACTTAAACTTTATTCTCATTTCAGCAGTTTTTCCAGGATCTGTATTCAGGATAGCACATTGCTTTTAGTAATATTTTTTTTTCCCTTAAAGGAAAGGTACATAGGAATGAAGGTGAGTGGGCAGGCAGGCTGGCAGGAAGGGAAAAATGGAAAAAGCACTTTATTTATTCAGTTTCTCATCACTGGTTGTTTTGCAGGCCTTGGGTCTTGAACTACAGAGGCTTGGGATATATGAACTGCACCTTGTTTAAACTGCTAGGCCACCAATGTGCACTACCTTTAGTGATTTTAACAGAAGCAAAATGAAATCAAAGTTACTGGTTTCTCACATAGTTACCATATTTATAAAACAGCATATTTATAGGAAACAGAAGCTCCTACCATACTACAGTAGTGTATGGGATTGAATAGTTGCCCTCCAAAGGACAGATCCAGGCTGTAATTCCTAGAGTTTGTGAATATCCCCTTATTTGGAAAAGCAATCTACGCAGAGTAATTAAGGACCCTGCAACCGAGAGGTCCAGTACAAACCCCGATACCCTCACCAACACCAGCTGGAATACCAACCTACTCCCCCCAAATACGTGCCAAGAATTACTGGTAACGTCTGAAGCTGAGAGATGTGAAACAGATTTTCCCTTGACCCTCCAGAGAGTCTAATCCTTTCAATAAACTTGATTTCCAAATCCTAATCTCCTAAGCTGTGAAAAATAATTTCTGTGGTTTTAAGCCACCAAATCTGTGGTACTTTGTTACAGAAGCCACCAAGAAAGTAGGAGGTACCCTATCAGAGTAAGACACTTATCATTTACACGAGTGAGAACCCCTTTTTAATAGGTTAAGACATTGGCCACCATGCCAAGAATTCCTAACTTTCTTCTCATGGTATTAACACAAATATAATGGTAGCCAATGGATGGGATATTACTATCTAATTCTCTCAGTATCTGAAATGAGATTACATCATATGATTCTACTAAAGTAGTTTGACTTACCTTTCTTTGGATTTATCATTTATCTTTCTTTCATAAGTGGCATGGTCATGCCTTGTTGGATCATAATGTATGATGTCCCTATGTAATAAAAGGAGATTAGTTGGATGAGAGAAATCAAATGTTATTTCTGATTAATAGCAAACTCAACACCAGGGAGATTCAAATACTGAGCAAGACAAAGCTACAAAGTGTCCAAGCTGAGTATTAGATCTTACTAAAAGGATGTTTAAAATTATTGTTTCATATTTTCCTAGATCTTCTTTTACCCTTAAAAATTCTTTTAAGTATACTAAAATATACACAGATAAAATGACATACTATTGGGATTTGCCTAAGATGTCTCAGTGGGGAAAACAGGAGGAAGTATAGAAATATATAGAAAATTGGTCAGTATTGGTAGTTGTAGAAGCTGGGTGATGCTGTACAGGGAAGATTACCTTAGTTTCTCTAACGTATTAACATTTTTACATAATAAATAGTTACACTTATATAGCTTTATAGTTAATATTTAACTGTTTTCTAACTGTTTAACTAATGGAAGCAATACTGCTATAAGTACATAAATACAGAAATAAATTAGTTTCTTGACGTGAATCACTGGGCCAAAGGTAAGCATATTTTAAGGGTTTAATACATAATGTCAACTACCCTCTCCAGGAAAATTTAAAAGGCCTAGATTTAAACTGAGTACGGCAAAGGAAAAACAAGGTAATTAGGATGGAACATAAATCATACTTAAATTTCTTAGCTGCTACTGATCCTTGGCTTGTAGCATTATTTAAATTGATGTGCAAAAAACTGTGCATAACATTCAGGGCTTTCAGTTTTTCTGCAGCAAGCTCTTCTTCCTCAGTTGTTTTCCCTTCATTTACTTCTTAAAAGGAAAAGGACAATAATTAATCTCTTGGCAAATACAACTGGAGAAATTTTAATCATTAAATATTTATCGAGCACCTAAACATGAAAAATCAAAAATCACATTAAAATAGAAGAAATGTCAAGTCCTATATTTTGCTGATCTCTCTCTGTGACCATCAACACCACAGTGAATCCAGAAATTATGACAGCAGGCAAGTCTCACTTCTATCTGTCATCATGTAAATGAAATCTAGATTTACTGGCTGTGCATGGCAAATATAATACTTTTAAAAACTTTTTTTTAATTGAAGCAATACTTGGTTTTAAAAGTCTAAATTTTTAAGGTAAAGTCTGGCAAATGTAATAAAGCAATCACAAAACTAAAGTGATTACAGATTGAACTTCATTAATATTCTAAAGTGTAATCTAAATTACAGAAACCTAAAAATGTCAAGAGTGAAAGGAGCCAGTCTTACTCTTAATATGGTTTGTCAGTAGACAACTGAATCAGTCTTTTTAATTTTTTTAAAGGAAAGGTGCAGGTAGGAATGAAGGTTAGTGCAGGCAGAGAGAGGTAGGGAGAGAGAGGAAGCAGCACTTTCTTGGTTGTTCCTCACAAACCCAGCATCTGAACCAGGATCTTTGGGGTTCTGTATGTGGACTGTGCCAGCTGAAGGCGACTGTGTGTTCTGCTACTCCACCAGGGCACACCTGCATAAAGCTTTGAGGCAGTATTAATTTTGCAGGAAAAGGCCACAGATCCTACTTACTCAGGGCATCTGGAACCCTATAATCTGCAATTCTCACCTACTAAGAACAGACTGATATCAGAGAAAAAAGTTATACAGCTACTTTGGATGAGAGAAACACAAGGAAATCTAAGCCTTAAAGACCCTTTCAAGTTACTGAAGAATATAAACAATCAAGTAACAGAAACAAGAATTAAGTTCTTTACAGAGATGCCAAAAAGTTTGTAAAGGCACAAAGGAAATAGAGATTATGTTCTGCTCACTCAAGAAATGCTTATTTATAAGCCAGAGAGTATCTAAGGCAGAAAAGACAAATGAACCACTGAGGTGGGAAGAGGGGACATCAGCTGCAGGAAACAAGTGAACACATAAACTAAAGCAAGAAACTGTAAAAGGTTTATGTGACATCAGGTTGCACACTACATGAAATTGCTAATATTCATTAAGTTTTGAATTTGAAAATGGCAAGTTTAATTTTAATTTAACAACAACCATTATGAAGTAGTGTTCAATGCTGGATGAGCTCAAAAGGTGTTTGTAGTTGGCAGTGCCATTTACTTGCAGAACAGTCATCACAACTTATACATGCACAAATTAAGCCATGGTGAACCATGGTGGGCTTAGCAGTTACGCTATGGCCTCCCATTGGTGTAGTTCACACACATCCTAAGAACCTGGTTTCATGACCTGGGGACAGGGGTGCAGAAAAACCAAGATGAACAACTAAATAAATGCTTACTCCTCCTCTCTCTTCCTGCCCACCTAAACACCTTCATTCCTGCCTGCACTTTTCCTTTTTTTTTAAAAAAAAAGGAAATTAAGCTTCAAAAGTTGGGAAATAAACAAGAAACAGAGTTTCTGGGGCACCATGTTGGAGTTAGGTCAATCGTCTCCAAAGGAACGCAAGGTCACATACTCCTGGGTTTGAGTGCCGAGTCTTAGGGGAAAACAACCAATGTGAACAACTAAAATGAAAGTAGAATAAGATGCTTCTTCCTCTGCTCTCTGCCCACCTACTTGCCTTCATTCCTGACAGCATCTTTCCTTTAAAAAAAAAAAAAAAAAGAAAGAAAGAAAAAGTGGTTCTTTGCCCTGAAGATCAAAGTGTAATCAACAGAAACAAAAGGTCTGGGGGAGTTAAGAGAGAAATTCAGAGACTCAGGGTTGCTTGTGAGAATATCCACCAGGCATGAACCAGAAATGAACAGTCAGGAGCAGTTTGACCCAAATTCAGAAAATAACCATGACAAGAGAAGGCTAAAGCAAAAGGACATACAGACCTTTGGGAAGTACCCTCATCTTGGAGTAAAGGAGACGTTAGAAGGCCAAAGTTATGGTACAATGGAAGCAAAAGAACATTTCAGAAGGGGTGGTCACAGTGACAAAAGTGATAGGCAGGTTAACAAGGTTGGCACTTGAGAAAAAGCCACTGCATTTGATGAAAAGGTTATTCACAACTTTGAGGGAGCATATACCAACCAGAAGAGCTGTTAAGGAAACAGACAAAAGTGGCAAAAACTAAGGAAATAACCTTTATATGCAGCTTCTACAGGTAGGTTATTTCTAAGATTATGGAAGTTTGAGTGAAAAGTTCTGAAACTTAGGTTGCTGTGGACCCTGCAACACCCTGCAAAATTTACTCTCTGAATTTTGTTTTCCAGGAACATACACTCCACATAATAATCACCTCCAAGAATTAAGAGTATCAAATCAGACTAGAGTAAATAAAAAGTCAACTGTTGCTGAAATAGACGCAATTTATTTTTTCAGTTGAACTTTAAAACACGGGAGTGGCAACTTCAAGGTAGGGTTGAAGGAATGGCTTTTGAAAATCTGAGGCCTATGTCTGTACAAAGGAGGCGTCAGAAGAAGGGGAAAGGATGAAGATGCAAATGAAAAAAGTAGCTATAAGTATGAACGGTGATTCAGGTGCAGATTAGATTAACTCGCAAAGGAGAGAAGAAAGGTGTATGGACTGAGCAGTTAAGAGGCTGGTGAGGGAGCTGGGCACTCACTCCATGTAGCCATCCGCCTTGGTCAAGTAAGATGTTAGGTCTTTTGAATAGGATATGACCTTGAAGAGAAAGTCTAGAGATACTGCCTTGAAAAATACTACATGAAGTCAGACAGTAGAATTAGCATGTTTTTGATATCATTAGACTAAACATATACAAATAAGAATGAATTAAAATAGAACGGCATTCAATGAAACATTGCTTTTTAAAAACTTGAACCCAGCCTGAACAGGGAAGAATAAACACAATTCCCTTCAGAAAGTAAAATGTGATGTAACTGTTTTCGTGGCCTCCCCTCTCTTATATTGGCATGAGTTGAAAGGCAGTGCCTTTGGTGGATACTATCTATTCTTGTTGTTCCTAGCTGTTTCAAGCAATAAAATTTTCTAGATAAATTAACATGTACAAAGCCAGAGAGTATTGAATCACAAGTTCCGCCAGTCATTGTCTTGGGTGTAGAATTTTTCTAGGTATTATGCAAAGGATTGCTTCCAGATGACTTTTCAGGGTCCCTCAGTTCTGACATCAGAACTGTGCGGACAATAAGACGTTTACCTTCTTGTTCCTCTTCACCCTCACTTTCTAGAAATCGGGCATCCATGCGAAATCTTTCATCAGTGCCAAAGTGAGACTGCAAAGCCATGAGCTACAGACAAAACATACACACAATTGATGGCCCTATTTCCAAGAACTCACTTCTAAAGGTGACCCTCCAATTGTACTGCTCACTTCTTGAAACTGACTACATTATTTTTTTGCATAACCTCACCTACCCATAACTAGAGGGTCAAGGAGGATTCAGTTCCCCAGTAAATACCCAAATGATGGTCAAGGTTTATTGCATTTACCTAAGTTAAGGACTATGCTCAAAAAATAAGGTTATGAAGCACATTTTATTTTCAGTCCCCACTAACCTTCTGTCCAGCTTTACCCTCAAACTGAGGTTTAATTCTAAACCTGTTACTGTCATCTTCAGAGCCAGATTCCTCATCATCGCTGCTGTCAAACAGCTTTCCTGATTCTTTACCGGAGAACTCCTGTTACAAAGATGGAGATGGAAACACTTATTAATAATTGAGACAATCAGTATTTTCATCATGTAATCTTTCTCTTCACATTTAAGAACCAATGATCCAAATGCTCTCTTAGGAAGGGGTAGCTGGTGATTAGCATGCAAACTCCTGACTAAATGATCTCTACTTGGCCTCTTGGGTCACTAATTCCAAGGCTTTTAATGTAGCCGGGATGGGGAGGGGTTTTTATGTGTGAGAACACTTTTTGCAGGGGTTCACTAACATTGATGCCAATGTGCAGATGACATGGGGGGCAGGTTCACGTGGGAGAAAATCTACGAGGCCCTGTAGGCTACATGTGTGGTGGTGCGGGGAATCCTAAGGCGCTTCGTGGCAACAGAGGATGTAATGCACACACATGGTAGTTGTGTCGCCATCTTGGCACGCACCGTACAGAAATGGAACTGCACGAGTAGAGGAAAGTCTATATGGACATCTTGAACTTCTTACTTTGGCTGGTTCCGCTCCCAGACGGCTCTGCTTCTGAGTGGATATTGCCTCTGTTTCATTTTCACTGTCAGAACCAAAGACGATGTGTGTTGGCTTGTCCTCTGTATGGCCATCCTAGAGTGGTCGTCAAAAGCATTATATCATCAGCCTTACCCTCCAAGTCCAATTCCCAGCTTCTTTTTACTTTAAAATCTAATGAATGTTGCCGTTATCCACTTTTAACTGTTTTCTCTCCATATCCCATTCATCACCAAGTCCTAGCAATTGGAGCTTTTAGGCAGTTTTTAAATCCATTCCCACCTTCACTGCCCTAGTCAAGACCCCATAAGGGCTCTCATCATTCAATTTGTTGTTCTTATCATGGACCTAAGTGATATTTCCCAAAGAGAAGTTAACAAATCTTTTCTGTTAAGGGCCAGAGTAAACAGTTTAGGCATTGTAGGCCACATATTGTCTTGGTCCTGTATTATTCTTTTTTGTTAAATCTTGTAAAAATGTAAAAACCATTCTCAGCTTGGCAGCCATACCAAAATAAGTTGTAGGCTGGATTGCCTGCAAGCATAGTTTGCTGACTCCAATTCCAGTATGTACACAACTAATCCTGATTCCCTTGCTTTAAGTTCCAGCCTCTTCATAGCCTTAAGAATAAAGTATAACCTCCATAGTCTCTTCATACTCTGTCTCCACTTGTCTCTAGCCTCAATCCTCACCACCTTACACTCTGTATTTCAGTTACACTGCCTGCAAATATTCACTACAAACTGCTTCCTTTTCTTGGAATGTCCTCCCTCTCTATTCTCACCCTGTATCTCTGCCTGACTGGTCACCACAGATCCCTTTACAGTGGATTCAACTTAGGCTGATGTTTGTGACTGACCCAGCATGCCTCCCACGTGATGCCAGGGACATAAGGACATAAGGGCATAAGGACACCTTACGTGGCCCTGGGAACCAAATCGTGGATGACCTTCTGCCCACCATGCAGTGAGCCAGTAATTGCCTGAGCTTCATTCCATATATCTAGCACATACTCTCTAGAAGGTCTATAATTTCATACGTACATAAGAATTGTTGAAAGAATGGACAAAGGATCATTGTAGTCAATCTTGACCAAGACTTAGCAAGGATATATCACCTAACTATACCAGTTATACCTTCTAAAGGAAAGGAAATCATGAAGAACACTTTAAATAAAAACAAACAAATGTTTTAAGTCAATAGTTTAATTTCACTTCCTTGGGGATATACTAAAGATATATAGGGATAAAAGCTTCTAAGTCAAGGACACAAAAAACTGGTAGGCACAAACACACTGAGCTCTAAAGGGGAAGGAAAGATGAAACCCAGATTCTTAAATTCAGACTGAACCTCTACTCACCAAGTTTGCCAGAGCTTCATGAACCAATTTCTTTTGTACTTCTTTTGCTTTCTGCCTTGCCTCCAAGGCTGCCAAGCGCTTCTTGTTATCTTCAGCATGCTTATGCTTAGCGTTAACATCTGATAAACTATTAACAGAGAGTGAGGAATCAGCTTTGCTTCCCCAGGAGACTGCTGGTGATTCCTCAGGGGCCTTGTAGCTGCTCTGATCAGGTCTCTTTCCAAAGTCCTTTTCTGTCTTTGTGGTCCTGTGGCAACAGTCCTTATGAAAGCTTCTCTGGGGAGTCTTTGCATCAAGACTTAAAGATTTCTTATCCTTTAATGGCAATTGACTAGAAATAGGATGTCTACTTTCCTTTTCTGAACTTCTAGGGGACACCACCTGGTGATAATCTTTCTCACAAACAGACACTCTCCTTTGAGGCAGACCATAGTTTGGGTCACTTGCCTTCTTTGCCTGCTGAAAAGGAGTCATTTCACTAGACGAGCCATCAGCACTCAGGGACCCCTTTTCCAGGAAAGTGCTACTGAGATCCAGAAGTTTCAAGGAATTCTGATCTTTATTAGTATTAGAAGCAACACTTTCTTTCAAGGATTTTTTCACCGATTCCTTCCCATATAGACAGCCTACTCCCTTGAAAGCCTGGAATTTGGGATTTAAGTTGTTTTCCTTTGGTTTCTGTTTTTCATAGGTGTTCTCTTCTTCTAAAAGGGAAGCCAAAATTTCCTCAGGATGAATACACCGTTGGCCTCTGTGGAATCCACTGGGAGTCCTTGGGCTCTCACAGGACTTGTCAAATGTGGCAGTGCTTTCCTGGTCATTTCCCCCAGTATCTTCTCCTGGAGCCTCTGGGTCCCTGCCAGATAAGTGTTCCAAATCAGCCAAAGTGAGATTCACACAGACACAGTTTCTCATCATTGCATTATATTCATCTCCTTCGGACTCAGCCGATTCAGACACAGAACCATCTTCGCAGCTACTGGAGTGGGATGGAGATTTAGAAGCAAGAGACTTAAATTCTTGACTAACAGCTAGCTCTACATTGTCCTTTCTTTTGCGTACTTTAATATAATCAGAAAGCTCACAGTTTTTTTGATTTTTCAAATCTGTCTTGTTTAAAGACTTTTTCCTTTGTGAAAATTCTTTTTTGACCCTCCCAGCATTTTTCTTCATTGCAATGATTTCATCTGTATCTCCTGAATCATAGTCGCAATCATGTCCAATAACATTATCACCACTATTATGGCAAGAGTTATTATTTTTGATGCCTAAATTTGTTAAAGAATGAAGTTTATGAATATCTGCATTGAAATCACCCCTTACAACTTCAAAGGGATCATTTTCAGATTCATTCATTGAGGACGATGTAGTTCTCGCTAAGTTTTCCTCTCTTGTGATTATTATTTCATCTTCAGAATTGCTATCATCATCAGACATACTATTTCTGTTCTTTATAGATTCTAAGTCAGAACTATGAAGAAAGAGATTTTTACGTTTCTGGCTACCAGAATCAGGGCCAAAGGAAGGTTCTGGAGTAGGTGTTTTTTGTGTAGCCTGCTGCTGTGTAAAGTGTGAACTCTCCACCACCCCATCTGTTCTTGATCTCAAAGCCGGAGACTTTGTGGAACTCTTATCCTTCCCCACTTTTATTATCTTCTTGGGAAGACTGCAATAGTCAGAGAAATCTCCTCTCCGTTTCTTACTCATAGATTCATTCTCTCCTTCCAATTTCCAAGTGAGGTTGGATATAGGGATGGTATTAGTGAAATCCTCCTCTATCTTCTTTAAGTTATGGCAATATTTTGATGGGTCATATTTTATGATTTACCAAAAGTTAAGGAAAATAAGCATTAGAATTTAGGAAAACATGTCAATCTGGTGAAGCAAAATGAATACTCCTTATGTCACCTTATCCTGTTTTTTCAGCAAACAAAATGAGAACTTTACCAGCAGACTTCAGAGTCTTTAGAACTGAGCTTTCCATGGTATGTCCAGTTACAGTAAGTCCCATTATGCTAACTGGCAGGAATACTTGGGCTACTAGGTATTAAAGCAAACTGATTGTAATCATAAATTAGGTATAGAAGGTGCCCCAGACAGTGTTTTTGAAATCCAAGATCTCCATCCCGAGCCAATAAAGACTGGCGGAAACCCATAGGGACACAGGTGAACAATGAATACATGTTCTTCAGTCGCAAATTCTTGTCTTCTAATCCTAGTCCTGATTCTTCCAGCTCAATAACACACATTTCACATTTTACTTTTCTCTAGAGTACACTGTAGGTCTTTAATGAAGGCGAGTCATTCTTTACAAGGTCTGTTGTACTGCTGACATTAGAAAGATTTAAGTTAATGGTCAATGTAATATGAAGATAGATGTTATTTGCTGATTTTCTAAAATATGTCAGTAGGCAATTGCCATAAGCTATCAATCCTGAAGTCTCTTTATTTAATAACTTCTGAACACATATGAAACATTTGAGATGTGCCAAACAGTGTCTACTATCTCTCAGTGTCACACTGTCCTCTCTGATGCCACTGGTGAGAAGTTAGAGGGGAAGGAAAGAAGTCAGTATTTTCCTGACTCTCTCCCTCACTGGTAGGAGAGCAGCAGCAGCAGCACTAGCAGCATCGTAGCCCTGGAAACTGAGCATCCTTTCTGCGTCTCTGGCCTCACATCCAAGTGGTTTGTTGCTGCTATTCATCTTTCAACACATGACCACCAGTTTTTTGCTCTTTCAGCACTTTTTAACCAATCGTGAGTATTAACATCCCTTCTGTCTGGGACACCCAGACCTGCTTCCACTTTCCTGACTGGCTCCCACATGGGTACAGCTAAAGGATACACAAGATGTACCTTCTGCTCATACGTCCATGATCCCGGAATTCACGGTCCTAGACAACCCGACCTTACTTCCTTAGTAGGGCAGGCAGGAGAATACTCACATCCTGGGTTCTACACTTTCTCTCTCCCTCACTGTTCTCCTGCCCAGTTACATATTTTATCTCCTCTTTTCTTCTTTCCTGCATTTCTTCCTATCTCAATTCTCCCAAAGCTTTATTACATAATGGCCCTTGTTCCTTCAATCTGCTTTAGCTCCTTCAGCAACAGCTTTGGATACATATCAAACAAGGAAGGATGTACATACATCAGTAAGTGAAAAGTACTTCTCTTATAATCATGGTTTATATCACTTACTTTTATGAAACCTCATTATACTCTTTCATTCTCTAACTGCTTCATCAATGTAGGTCGGTAAGGTATGAAGTAAACTTTTCTAAGTACCTATTACTGTGGTAACTAATATTCTGAAAGGCCAGTGGAGAAGGATATTTTACGCTTGTGTTGATTCTTTAGTTGAAGGACAGGTAAGACTCTTCCAAATTTACTCACAACCCAATTCTAAAAAACAGAAATATTATATGTCACAAATGGATACGATTAACCACATTATGTAAATGTATATTTTATAGAAAAGGTGAAGGCAGGAATGAAGGGAAGCCGAGGCAGGCAAGGAAAGGGAAAAGAAGCATTTATTTTTCAGTTGTCAACCTTGGCTGTCCTCCCACCCCCGCCCCCCTGTCCCCTGTCCCCTGCCCCCACAACCCATGGGACAGGAACTAGAGTCCTTGGAATATATGTGGACTATGCTGGCTGAAGGTAGTTTACTGCTCACTCCAACAGGGTGTGCTAAATATAATTTTTTAAAAATCTGTATTCACAAAGCGCTATAATTACTATTAGGCTTATTTCTCTTTTTTTCAATAAAGAAATTCAGTTTTATTATTTTTCCAAGAACAAAGTTGTTTAAACCACCTGTATTCAAAATATTCCTGATTGCAGAATTTTCCCCTACCCAATTTTTAAAACATCAATTATCATAGCATACATTGTACTTTATGTACAAAAATAATTTTCAGACCGGAATTTAAGTATTTTACATTTAAAGTGCTCAATCTAAATTAGTTCATAAATTAACATCAATATTTAATTATATCAAGGTTTACTTTTCTGATGATGAAATCCAAGTTCTCAGAAAGTATATGAGGAATTAAAAAGAAAGAAGGAAAATTAGGGCTGCTAACAAAATCCCATATAAACCATGGAGGGTGCTACATGAAAAACACCAGCCATTAAAAGAGAAAGTTGGGACCTGTATGCCTTATCACTTACTTCCCTTGAGAGATCTGCTTCCACTTGGGTTTTGACTTCTCTCTGTAAATGGGGGAAGAAATATGCTTCCCTAGGAGTTTTAAATGTACTAGAAGGTCATAAAGCACTATCATCGCTTCAGAGCAAGGGGAAAACACAAATGCTTTAAACAAGAGGCCCACACTACATGGTTTCAGGTGACTGGTTAGTCAGATAGGAGAGGAGACTGACCTTGTGTCCTGGCACTTCTGTTCCTGGCACAGCTTTCATATGGAAATCCAAAGCTCCCAAGGTGGTGTTGCATGTGGTTGATTTTTCTTTCTTTGCTTTTGCTTCTTCTCTCTCTTGAGCCAATCTGAATCAAAGAAAAAAAAAAAAAAAAAAAGAATTGAAGTAACAGTGCTTTCGTTTTGTTTTCTAATTTCATAAAGTTACTTAACTTTATGGTGATCACTTAGGATCTTTCAATTTTTCCTCTCAGCTTACTCACTTTTGGCATTTTATCCATCTTTAACCTCTGCTCTTCCCTTGAGAAAGAGGTATATTTCAGAGTCTAATTTACGAGGGCTTCGTTACTTTCACCCTGGTAATGAAGAGATCACCATCTCACCCTCTTAATTTAAATCACCCACCTGACTCAGTCCTGGAAAACTGTGCTCACTAGCCACGTTGCTTTCTGGTTTATCCTTTATGCTCCACCTTCCAGAATAACACTTGAGTCAGGCTCCTCAGGCACACCTGTAGATGTTTCCTGAAAGCAGCACTGTGTACCTGCTCTGCTGAGGACTAGGCCCCAGTTTCTGTGTTGGGGGCACTGAAGTGCTGCTGAATCAAGTCAAACAAATATTCTGTTCAGAGGCCCTAAGCTGAAGAACAAAATCAGTCTTACTTTTTTCACTGGACATAATATCAAAACATGTCTCCAGTAGGTTGCTTGCCACTCATGTTAGATCTTATCTTTCATTTTACCACTACTTCCTTGGTCTAAAATAATCCTATCAACTCTCCAGGTTGCTACATCTGTACATTCCTATAATGTTTCCTGTTTTATAAGTTCCCAAACATATCTTTTCTCCCTGTGAGTACTTTCAGGATCTTAAAATGCTCTAATACTTGTTACACTATCTTGTTCTTAAGTAACTTGCACAGTTAATCATGTACCTCTCATACAGGGATTCTCAATAACACTAACATTAATAGCCAAAATAACACAAGCAGTTTTATGTTGGATATTAAAATTATAAATGTATGTAACCCTAAGTACAGTAACTACCTTTGCTGATATAAACCCCAGAACGCCCTTGCATAGGTACAGGAGACATCCTCAAGGGTCATCTACTATCTTGAAGAAAAACCTACATGTCTATCAGTGGGGGATTACCAACAACACTGTGGTGCAGCTTTTCTCTGAAACAATACTAACAGCTGTTACAAAGAAAAGGGAGGATCAATATCACCAGAAAAGGTTATATTAAAAAAGATGAAATAGGTGCACTCTGGTGGTTTAGGCACCAACTTAGCTGTTGTGGTGTGGACCATGTAAAGCACAAGGATCCTGGTTTGAGACCAGGGCCAGGGGAAACAACCAAAAATAAATAAATAAATAAATATTTAAAACATGCTTCCTACTTTTCTTCCTTCCTTAAAAATGCTTCCTCCTGTCCGCCTCCTTTCCTCTTATTACAAAAAAAAAAAAAAAAAAAAGATAAAATAAAAACATATTTCAATAGCTTAATACATAACTATGGAAAAGCATCATCTTTTTTCTGACCTGTGAGGTCACTGAGAGTCACGGTTAAGATGGATTTTAGCTCTACCTGTATTATTTCATTTGCTAGGACTGTAATGCTACTTGATAGTTTCAAATCAATTAAGTGCATCTACACGGCTATTTATAAGACAAGATTTAAATCCACATAGAGCAAATCTTACCTGTGCAAAAAACTTTCTTTTGCTAGCTGAATTTGAAGTGTTCCACCTTTCCATTTTGTTTTATTTAACACAGACATACCTACAAAATAATTACCCAAGTACATGACAATTTAAATACAAATTTCATTGTGTTCTTTTTAATTATTTAGTACCAACAAAAGCAGACTTGTTTATCACAAAGCAACAGAGGATATGGAATAAATAAAATGAGGCCTAAAGTGGGTTGGCCAAAGTCCCTGTCCACTTACAAGGAGAGTCCTTATGCTCCTACCTCCCAGGGTTTCTAGAAGATTTGAATGAGGCAAATGTGTAAGCTGTAACAGGACAGTTTCTATAAAAATTTGGTCCCTTGTCCCATATATTTGAGAATACTATTTTTGACAAAAGCACTAGCAATGTGCTGATGCCAAGTGGGGTGGGCCTATACTTGCTGAATTGCAGGATACCAGAATTTTCTTAATCACTGTTATCTCTCTGGATAACTTAAAAGTGGCTGTTGAGGTTTATATTTTGAACCAAAGTTAACTGCAAATTACAAAATAATATGAAGTAGCAAATAATATATATGAAATATGACAAGCTTACATTTTTTCAAGTCTGCTTCTGTTACTCTAAGGTTGATATACGCAAAAACTTTCTGTGGGTTTCCTAAAAAAGAAAAATATATTTAAACTTTTATTCAGAATAATGCAAAAATTAATTTTCTGAATCTGAAAACAACTCTCAAACTATTTTCAAAGAAAAAACTGAGATATAAATATCACATTTTTCTAAGATTATCAAAACATTCCAAAAGAAAATGAGTAAGAAAAAACGTCAAGCAGTCAGTTAAACTATTTTGATTGTGTTTTTGGGATATTCTATTTAACAGGACACTAACTTGATACTCAAATTTTAACTCTAAAAATTTAAAGTTACATGTTTCAGAAATTAGATGTTTTGGAATTTAGATTTTTTTTTTTTTAAATTTCAGAAACTTCATTCTGGGTAAGATCTACAAGATATATGATTCCTCCAGTGCACAGGGTACATATGCCAGTATCCTATAATAAAACAAGTATCACTTTTAGTGTTGAGGACTAACATTTGATTTGTGTGATTTATTTTGTGGTACTAATGACCCATGAATAACTAAACATTTACCTTGGTCATCTTTCCGTGTGATAATTTCCACCTCTGAAACTTCTCCAAACCTGCTGAACTGATTTTGTAGATCTGTCTTGGAAACACTCTGGCCAAGGCCACCCACATATAGGCGCTTCATGTCTTTGCTGGCTTTCATGAAGACTGTAGATAACTCAGTACAGGGAAAATAACTATAGAGAAGAGTTCGTCCCATTAGTTCTTCTCAAGTCTAACGAAAACCCAATTCCTTCTATAAATTCTATGCCAAAGTGGTCATCTGGACCATTTCTGCCTATTATTTCCAAATTTTATCCCTTGAGATTCTGTTCAAGCCTTACATTCCACATGAATACACTTTGGAATGGCATATCTATACACAGACACAGGCACAGGTAGTAGCTTTCCCACTAAATGACAATAATGTATACTCTACCCCTCCTCACTTACTTATCCATGTTGTTAGATGTGTTCCCTTTATTCGTTCATTACTTACTTATCCACTTTAACAAAGGTAGGCAGAAATGAGACGCAGTAGGTTAATAAACTTAAGACAGGTCTCCATCCTGGAGCTTCACAGTTACATGGTGAAGTAAGCAATTGTTGCAAATACGATACTATGTCACAAGTGTCTGCAGACTGCTATCTGGGAACAGAGAAAGCAACTGGTATTAATACTTAAGCAGCACAGACTTGTTTTGTGTCAGTGTTTAACGGTTTCTATGCATTTCATTATTCGAAGAGCAGGAGAGTTAAAGCCACTTTTCCAATGTCATTTAGAAAGTTTATTAGAGACGCCAGGATTACCAGGGTTAAAAATTTCATAATTTGCAATTCTTAACATTACAACTAGGGAGGTTGTTGGATTATAACTCAGGAAAACGTTTCCAAAAGTACTGAGATTTTGCGATTCATCATGATCCCCGCATCCCTCTTAACTTTCAACAGGCGGTCAACGCCACCTAGCAGTGCTTAAGAGCTGCAGACTCTCCCACGCGGACCCCGACTCGAACCTCACGGAAAGCCCAAGCACGGTTCGTGCTCCCACCGGATCCAAGACTTCCCTCTTCCGGTTGCTTGCCCCAGCCCCAACCTACTCACCCAACTTTCTTCCTCCGAGAAGACCCAAGCCAAAGAAGCACTGGGCAAGCCAAACAGGTCTGCAGTTTCCGCGCCCTTAACCCACTAATCAGGACACGACCAGAAGACAGCTCCACGCACGCCTCTAACTTCTGGTCACGTGTCCCGACGACGCAGTCTCTGTCTTCCTATATGATTTCCACCCTAGCCTCCTAAGGTTCCGTTAGCACACTCAGTTCCCGCGCGCACTTTATTTCATTTCCTGTGTTCTGGGAGTACCGTGATATCTACCCTTCCATCACCGTCATCAAAAAAACCCAAGCTAAAACTCCCAGGTCAAACTGAAAAGGGTACTGTTTTGTGCTCCAAGCTTCCCGGATAAGGCCAGCAGAAGCACGGGGGCGGTGTAAAAATAGAGGCGCCCAGCTGCACGTGGTCCCGGAAACCCCTCTCCGCGGTGACGTAACTTCCGGGTCTCTCCAAGGCGCAGCCGGCGCAGGGTGAACAGCCACCCCCGGGTCGTCGAGTTGTAGCAAACCAACACTTTCGGAAGGAAGGGTTAGCTGGTGTCCCGCTGTGGCATAGAGAACAGGGAGTACCGCCAGCTCAGATGCTGTGCGAGAGCAGGATTGACCGCACAGTTCCCCATTGCTCCGCCGCCTCCCCGTCTAGCCCCCGGGATGGTACGAGCCAAAGAGCGCGAAGCTCAAAGCACCGGAGATGGTGCTAAGTCAGCTGCCTTTAGTCAGCATCTCTCTGAGGACCCTGGGTGGGTAGAGCTTACCGTCTAGGACATCTCCAGTCAGTGCAGCTACTTGAACGAGTTCCGTGTCCCGATACCACCTGTCAGTGTCGTTCCATGGATGTCCAGCGTGCCGAGCTCTGCGCCCTGGAAGCCGAGATCGCGGCCCTGCGGCAGGAGTGCAAACAGCTGCCGGCGCCCTGGGAGGACGCTCCCCGAGCCGGGTAAGTGGCCCCTCTGGCCCGCGGAGACTGCACAGACGTCCGGGATCGCAGACATGCGAGACTCTCTCCGCTTTGGTGACAGCAGGACTGTTTCTGCGTGCAGCCGGTTGGAGAGCATTTCAGATTTACCTGGATTGATCCCAGTGGGGGATGTTGCGTTCTCTTAGGTTTTCCGTTTTTCTACCAAGGAGAGAGGCTTATTGATGTCCTTAGTAGTAATGTGACCTTTGGTATGCAGCGGTGTCTAGTTGAGATTTGATAATTTTGGTTTTGGGATATTTGTTGTGCAGTTCACCTCACCATGTCGTGATATAAATTTTATTTTGAGAAATAATTCAGGTAACAGTAAATTTATATAAAGAAAATGCTCTGGCGCCTAGATTTACTTTGTAGGCGAATTGGCAAAAACTGGGGAAATAGTCAAATACCTGCAGCTGGGGAGGCAGGGAAGCACATCACCACTGAGCACTAACAGACAAAAGTACCTGCAGAGTGCTTGCTACCTGCTGCAGAGTGGCAGAGTCCTTAATACGCTTCTCATTACTAGTGGCAATCTTGGTCTATCGATGACTTACTGAGTGCCAAATTGGAAAATGCACAAAACATTTGGTGCATCATCTGTTTTAGTACCTGTAAGCAATACTCTGGGGTAGGTGCTACTTAAAATTTAGTGAACGGGCCTGCCCTGGTGGTTCAGGCATTAAGTCAGCGACTGGGATGGAGTTCCTGTAGAAGTCCTAGGTCCGGGGTTTGTGACCTGGAGGCGGGGATGGGGAGGAGCAAATAAAATTTTAAAATAAAGTGCTTTCTCTTTCTAAAAAAAAAAAAAAAAAAAAAAGTATTTAAACTGAGACTCAGAAGTTAAGTCACTCTCCCTAGTTTTCAGAGAAAGGAAATATCAGAGCTGAATTGGAACGCAACAATCTAGGTTCAAAGCCCAGGCATTTTGCTTTATTGAAGTACAAAGGGAGAAAGAATCTATACCAATTAATTTTGTACCTATTGCATCAACCCTGTACAAGCTATTTGAAAGCAGAAGCTATCAAATTTGATGTCGATGCAGAGAAAATGAGATTTTCCTGAGCTAACTGGTTGTTAGAAATTAAGGAGGAAGAAAATGTTTGTCTAAAGAAAATGCATGCATATTGAATTGGATCATGAAGGCAGACGTCGTGACTGGTAAAACTTGTTAGAACTACAGTCACTGCTGTGGACTACAGCAATAAGATTAGCTTTGTTGTTAGGGTCAATTTTGAGGGTTTGAACCTGGGGAACAGTGTCAGACAAGTTTCTACCCCGTATCTTAAGATTTCGCCATACTTTATATAATTTTCAAAGAGGCAGGCTACTCACAGAATAGAAGAAAATCATTCAATAATGTAAATATCTGCTATTTTTTAAAAAACTTTCTTGGTTGAAGATAGAGAGGTAGAAAAATTACATCATTATGAGATTTGTTAACCTCAAGGCCAGAAAAAATGAATAAGTAAAAGCCAGTTTATTGAATTTTTTTTCCAGAATAGTACCTCCTATAGATATTTTTTGGTTCAGCTTGTATTTGATCATGTAGTCAGATCTTCAGATTCCATAGTTGTTTTTTTCCCAGCAACAATCCACTGGTGCTTGGGTAGTGTTTAAGTTTAATTGAGTCTTCTTGCACAACCTAGCAATAGGCCTTCTTCACAGCTGCAACCTTTGCCTTCAGCTGACTATGGTCTCTGCAATCATTTCACTCCCAAAAGCTATATGATCTCTTATTTCAACTCACAAAAAGGAATAGTAGTTGAACAGGGAATAAATGTGTTTCTCCACAAGCTAAAGAGTACCTATCTTAGAGACCCTTGCTGCCCCTGGTTTGTTCCACAGATTGGAAGTATAAGCATGAATTGCGAATTGGTTAGAAATACAGATTTGGGCACCACTTGACCTAGTGTCAAAATCTGTTGATTTGAGAGCTTTCTTATTTTTTTAATGTAGGCATTTATAGTTTCTCAGCACTACTTTCTCAGTGTCCCATAAGTTTTAGTATAGTGTGTTTGTATTTCATACATCTTTATTTTCTCATTTGCCTTGTGATTTCAACTTTAATCTACTGGTTGCTTCAAAGTATGTTAATTTCTACGATTTTGTGTATTTTTCAATTTTTCTTTTGTTACCGATTTCTAATTTCATCCACTCGTGATTAGAGAAGTTACTTTATATGATACCTGTCTTTTAAAATCAATTGAGACTGAACTTGTTATTGTCAAATATATGCTGTATCCTGGAAAGTGTCTTATGTGTAGGACATTGTTGGAAAATTTATGTATTTATTTAAGATAGTGGTCCATTTTTTTGCATGTGGCTAATTTTCCCAAAATCATTTATTGAAAGACTCTCCTTTTCCTCCTGTTTATCCTTGACTGCTTTGTAATGAATCAAATGAATCATAATGAATATATATTTATTTCAATCTGGGATCTCTTTGACCCACTGGTTAGTCAATAGCATGTTTTCTAATTATATTATTTGTGAATTTTTCAGTTTCCCTCATGTAATTGATAGCTTTTTATTATTATGGTCAGTGAAGATATTTTGTGTGATTCCAGTTTTCTTAAATTCACTAAGACTTGTTCTGTAGTCTAACACAATCTATCTATCTTGAAGAATGTTACATGTGAACTTGAGAAGAATGTGTATTTTATTATTTTTGAATGGAATGTTCTGTGTAAGTCTGGTAAACCCATCTGGTCAGTTAAGCCAATGTTTCTTTATTGAGTTTCTGGCTGAGTGCTCTATATTAATGTGAGTGAATTGTTGTATCACTTTCTATTTCTCTCTTTAGGTCTGCTTATATTTACTTTATATGTGTGTGTTGTGTGTGTTATTTGTACTATTGTTCTTTCAACCTTTCTACTAGCTCTATAAGTGATTAATCTATCAGTAGAGTATTCTAAATTTTACTATATATTTATGTTTTGCCAATGGGATCTATATTTTTGTTTCCTGTTATAAATTGGGACCATTTTGTTTCAACTTAAATAAATCTCGTCGGCATTTCTTGCAAAGCCTGTCTAGTATGATGAAGTCTTTCTACCTTTGCTTCTTTGGAAAACACTCTCCTCATTTCTGAAGGATAGCTGTGCCAGGTAGACTATTCTTGGTTGGCGGTTTTTTTCTTTCAAGTACTGTGAATCTAGTGTGCATAGCTCTGCTAAAAATCTGCTGATAGCCTTATGGAGGCTTCCTCGTACATTACAAGTTGTTTTTCTATTGCTGTTTCTCCTTTAACTTTTGGCGATTTAATTATAATATATCTTAGTGTGGTTCTCTTTGGATTTTCTTATATGGAACTCTGGACTACCCAGGTTAAGGTAGTTTTTAGCCATTATTTCTTCAAATACATTTTCTGTCTCTATCTCTTCTTCTTCCGGGACCCTTATAATGTGAGTATTGATTTGCTCGATATTATTCCCTAAGTCCTTTAAGCTTTGCCTTTTTTCCCTCTGATTAGATGGGTTCCACTAACCTGTTTTTTTCCTACTGCTTTATCTAGTCTATTGTTGAACCCCATTGTTTTATTTTTCCATGGAATTATTATATTCTTTAGTTCTGTAACTTTTGCTTGGTACTTTTTTGTATTTTCTGTCTGTTGAAATTTTCTTTGTTCATCCATTGTTCTAAGTTTTGTGAGTATATTTATGTTCTTTATTGTGAGGTGAAGTCTTTGTTAGATAAAGTGTTTGTCTCTTTCTCATCTAGGCCTTTTTCTGAGGTTTTTTCATGTTCTTTCAGTTGGGACATATTTCTCTTTATTTTTCTTGACTTTTTGTGTTGGTTTCTAGACATTTGACAAAAGAGCCCACCTCTCCCAGTCTTAAAATAGTCTTGTTTAGATGAACCTTATATTCAAGCCTACCCTGGGTCTTGTTTTTTTCTCAAATCTTTGTGATTGTCCAAGCAGCATTCTTTATTCTCAGTGGCTCCAAGGAGTTCAGGGTGTCTCAAGAATTGTCGCTGATCAAAAGGAGAGGATTTCTGTCTCTAGCTAGACTCAGGTTAATTTGAGATAGATATTAAGGCATCAGCTTTTAAAGTATGCAAACACTTTTTTAAGGGAAGAATGGATGAAGGGCAGTTCTGTCTACTCCCTGTGTATGGGGACTTTGGATGATAGCATTAAAAGCTATTTCTTTGTTTACTATTTTCCCTTTGAACTCGTTCACAGAATCCCATTGTACACTAAAACCAAACTATCATGGGATGTGTCCTCGAGGATGCAGCTACAAAACCTGGGGTGCCAGTCGTGTTCACAGACTGCTTTCTCAAAGACATTGAGGACCTGGAATGGGGCAGGAAGAGTGTAAAGATGGTGTTCACCAGTTTCTGTCTGGATTATAGTTGGCCCTTTCATAAGTATTTATTTATAAGCGTTCTCTTCAGTTCACAGATCAGGTTTGTGAGTTCCTTCTTGATTGTGAATCCCTATTCTAGAGGTGGGCTTTATGGCAAGATTGTATCACAGCCGCTTTCACTTGTTTGATTTTATTGTTGTTATTCATCCAATGGGTAATGGTCACTTGGCTGCTTTTTGGGTTTCTTTCTCTTTTTTTTTTTTTTTTTTTTTTGAAGGAAAGGTGCAGGCTGGAATGAAGGCAAGTAGGCAAGCAGGCAGGAGTAGAGAGGAGGAAGAAGCACTTTATTTATTCTTATTTAGTTGTTTGCATTCGTTGTTCCCCCTGGACCCGGGACTTGAACCTGGGACCTTGGGATGTATGTGGGACTGCTCCAGGGTGTAGTAGACCACTAGGCCACCAGCATGCACCCAGTTTTGGGATTTCTTTCAGAATAAGTTGTTTATGTTGCTGTAATTTGATGTGTCCATCAGGAGAGATGAATTCGGGATCTTTCTGTGTTGCCATCTTGAACTGAAACGCCAAATATTACTGCGAACCTATTTGTTCTTCAAGTCTATCAGCTTTTGCTTTTTGTATTTTGATAGTCTTGTCATTAGATGCAAAATGTTTATAATTTGTATGTCATAGTGTTGAACATTTTATTAACCTGTAACAACCTTTTATTTGTCTCTTGAAACCATTTTTACTTCAGTTTTTTTTTGTTGGCTAATAGTATAGCCTACCATGTTCTCTTTTGGGCTTTGTTGTTTGGCATGGAATAAATATATTTTCCCATTTCAATCTGTGTCTTTGGATATCAAGTAAGTCTCTTGTACACAGCATTTATTTGGATCACATTTTTTTTTTAATTGTTCTACTGATGTCTCTTTGGGAGTCTTTCATCATTTATATATAAATACTGATAAAGAGAGACTTATTTCTGTCATTTTGCTATGTATTTTCTGTGTCCTCTATAGCTTTTTTTGTCCCTTATTTCCTGCATTCCAATCTTTGGGTCTTCAGTTAATTTTTTTTTTTTTTTTTTTAGAGCCGAAGATGTGGCATTGCTGACAAAAATGACAATAATGTCAGATTTAGACTAATAATTTTCTTTATATGATTATCTTGTTATATAGAAAATTAATATGAAGTCACTAAACATTGTTACAATAGTGTTAGACTTTATAATTGCACATTAAGATCTTTATTTAGATATTTATTTCACCCTAGGCTTTAAGTTATTACCTAGTATACTTTTATTTCTACTTTTAGAACTCCCTTGAACATCTCTTACAGGCATTGGTAGTGGTAAACAACTAATTTGTCTTTTGTTTATTTGGAAATGTCTTAATTTCTTTCTCACTTTTGAAGGGTAGTTTTGCTAGAAGTAGAATTATTGGTTGGCATCTTTTTTGTGTTAGCACTTCGAATATATGGGCCTACTGTCTTCTGGCCTTCAAAGTTTCTGATGAGAAATCTGATGAATCATCAAGGATTCCTTGTATGTGATGACATGCTTCTCTCTTGCCACTTAGCTTTTGAAAGTTTGGTTATATCTCAGTGTGAGTCTCTTGAGTTCATGTTTTTGAAGTTTGTCTTGAATGTTTATATTCATATCTTTAATCAAATTTGGGATCTTTTCAGCCAATATTTCTTCAAATATGCTCTACGTATATTTGCTCTTACTCTCTCCTGAGAATTTCACAATGATTGTCCTCTTAGGATTTGTTTGCTTTGCTTCATTCTTTTTTATTTCTGACTCAGTTTTCGTTATTCTGTCTTCACATTTGCTGATTCCTCTGCCTTTGAATTCACTAGAGTGAATTTTACATTGTATCATTTACTTTTCAGCTCTAGGATTTCTTTTTTCACATTTATTTTTGGGTTTTCTGTTTCCACTCTGTTCACACTTTGTTCTTTTTCGTCCACAAAGTTCTTTAGTTCCTTGAGCATCTTTAAAATTGCTATTTTAATATTGTTGTCTGATATAACAGTTGGTAAGTCTTTTTCAGTAAGTCTTTTACAGGGACAGATTTTGTTGAATTCATTTTCTCCTTTGGGCAATGCTTTCTTTTTAGCATTAATTTTTTAAACTGTAGTAACCTTGTTTTACAAATTAAAATATACTCAGGTAGGTTACCCAAATGTGCAGTTTCCCCATTCCTTAGATATATACCAACACACCCTGCCCTCTACCAAATCACCAAGTGTTCTTCACCACTGTCCTGTGACCACTGCCAAGACCTACCACCCCACCCACCCCCGTCCCATTCCCAGTTGGTATCCTCAGTTCTATTCCAAGTGTCCAATGGTTGTTTTGTTTTGACTGCTCCTTTGTTTTGTTTATTCACATTCCACCTATGAGTGATGTCATCTGCTATCTTTCCTTTTGACTTACTTTACTTAGCATAAGCTTCCTCTAGATCCATCCATGTTGGTTCAACTGAAAGGATGTCTCTTCTAAGGGCTGTGTAGTATTCCAATGTGTGTGTGTGTGTGTGTGTGTGTGTGTGTGTGTGTGTGTAACAGTATCATAATTTTTTATCCACTCATTTCATCTGATGTTGGGTACTTAGGTAGTTTCCAGTTCTTAGCTATTGTAATAGGACTGCAGTAAACATGGGGGTGCGTAAATCTCTGCAGATTAGTGTTTTTGTATCTTTTAGGTATATGCACAGACATGGATGCTATATGAGATTTCCATCTTCAACTTTCTGAGGAAACTCAATACTGTTTTCCATATGGGTTACACCAATTTGCACTCCCACGAACACTGTAAAAGTGTTCCCTTTTTCCTCCACATCCTCGCCAGCATGTTGTTTCCAGACTTGAATAATAGCCAGTTTCTCAGTTGTATGATAATATTTCACTGTTGTTATGACTTGCATTTCCCTAATAGCCAGCAAGTGGGAACATCTTTTCATGTGCCTGTTCACCATCTATATATACTTTCCAGAAAAGTGTCTCTCCAATTCCGCTTCCCATTGTTTCATTTGATTGCCTGTTTTTCTGATAGAGTTTTATGAGTTCATTGTATATTTTGGATAGTAAGCCCTTGTTAGAAATGTGGACCGCAATTATCTCCTCCCAGATGGTATGTTGGCTTTTTATTTTGGTGCTGTTTTCTTTTGCAGAAAAGAAGCTCTTTAGTTTGAAGTAGTCCCAGTTGTTTATTTTTGTTTTTGTTTCCCATAATGTTACAGTTGAGTCTCCAAAGGCCTCTGTAAACCTGATGTCAAGGAAAGTCTTTCCTATGTTGTCTTCCAAGAGGTTTCTGGACTTAGGTCTAAGTCTCTAGTCAATTTTGATAATTTTTATGAATGGTGTTAGAGAGTGGTCTAGGTTCAATCTTGTGCATGTGACTGCCCAGTTATTCCAATATCACGTATTAAAAGGACTTTCCTTTCTCCCTCGTAAGCTTTTAACTCTTTTGTCGTAAATTAACTGATTATATTTGATTGAGTCAGTCTGGTTATTCAGTGTCTGGTTATTCAGTTCTATTTCACTGATCTGTGTTTCTGTTATTTTCCAGTACCATATCATTTTGATGACTATCGCTTCGTAGTGTAGCTAGCTTAATGTCTGGGAGTGTAAACCCTCTGGATTTTTTTTCTTCTCATAATTACTTTGGCTATTCGGGGTCTTCTGTTGTTTCATATAGATTTTAAGATTTTTTTTGTTCTATTTCTTTGAAATAAGCTCATGGGATTTCAGTGGGGATTGCATTTAATCTGTCTATAGCTTTAGGTAAGATGACCATTTCAACAACATTGATTCTTTACTTCTAATTTAAACCATGTGGTTTTCTTGATTTCATACCATGTTGTTTGCATACAAAACTGCAACAGATTTTTGTGCATTGATTTTGTACCTGCCACTTTACTGTATTTATTCATTAGTTCTGTTACTTTTTTGACATTAGAGATAGTTGGTCTATATAATATTCTTACTTGGTGAAGTCTATCAGCTTTTGATATCAGTCTGATGTTATCCTCATAGAAAGTGTTTGGAGGTATTCCCTGTTCTTCAGTATTTTGGAAGAGTCTGAGAAGAATAATTATTAATCCTTAACTGAAGGTTTGGTAAAGTCATTAGAAAAGCCATCTTGCCCTGGCCTTTTACTTTCAGGGAGACTTTTGATTGCCTCTTCAATTTCCTTGCTTTTGAATGTTCTGTTCAGGTGTTCCAGTTTTTCTAGGTTTAGTTGTTGTAGACTGTATTTTCTGAAAATGTGTCCATGTCCTCAAGGTTGTCTACTTTATTGGCATAGAGCTTTTCATGATACTCTCTTAGGATGTTTTGTATTTCTGTGGTATCTGTTGTAACTTCTCCCCTTTCATTTCTGATTCTAGTTATGAGAGTTTCCTCTTTTATTCTTTGAGTCTAGTCAGTGGTTTATGAATTTTGTTTATTTTCAAAGAACCAATTTTTGGTTTCATTGATCTTCAGAATTGTCTTTTTTCTGTTTCATTTATTTCTGCTTAAATTTTTGTCATTTCCTTTCTTCTACTGATATTTGGCTTTACCTGTTCTTCTTTCTCTATTGTTTTAAATGTAGGATTAGATTGTTTATTTGTGATTTTTCTTGTTTCTTGAGGTGGGCCTGGATTGCAATGAACTTCCCTCTTAGTACTGCTTTTGCTGCACCCCACAGATCCTGGTTGTATGTGTCTTCATTCTCATCTCTAATATTTTTTATGTTTTTCTTTGATTTCCTTTTTTACCCAATGTCATTCAGAAGCATGTTGTACAGCTTTCATGTATTTTCGAATCTTCAAGCTTTCTTTTTGGTATTGATTTTTAGTTTTAAGCCTTCGTGTTCAGAAAAGATGCTTGGTATGATTTCATTCTTTGTGAATTTGTGGAGACCTGTTTTGTGTCCAAACATATGATCTGTCCTTGAGAATGTTCCATGAACACTTGAGAGGAGAGTGAAATCTGTCGTCATTGGATGAAGTTTTCAGTATATGTATATTAGACCTAACTATTCCAAATGGTCATTTAAAACTGCTTTTTCCCGTTAATTTTCTGCCTGACCTGGTTGATCTGTCCATTGTTTTAAGTGGGGTGTTCAATTCTCCCACTAGTATTATGTTGCTGTCGATGTCTCTCATCAGTTCTAATAATATTTGCTTAATGTATTTTGATGCGCCTTCATTTGGTATGTATATGTTAATTAGCATTATGTCTTCTTGCTGGATTGACCCCTTAATCATTATGTAATGGTCATCTCTGTCTTTTTTTATGCTTTTTAGTTGGAAGTCTCTTTTATCTTGATATAAGTGTAGCTGTTCCTGCTTTTTTTGATTGCCATTAGATTGTAGGATTGTTTTGCAATCATTGACTTTGAGCCTCTGTTTATCTTTTTAAAGAAGGTGTGTTTTCCTGAATGGAGCAGAAGGTTGTGTTATGCTTTTTAATCCATTTGGCCACTCTGTTGTTTGATTGAGTTTAGGGTGATTATTGATATTTAACTGTTTATTGCCATTTTGTAATTTGTATTTTTGGTGTTGTTTCAGACAGTGCCTTTGTTCTTCTCATTCTTTTCTTAGGTAGGTTGTGTGTGTAGTTATGTTTTGATTGGTTTCCCTTTTTGTTTTCTTCTTTGCTTTTTCTCTGAAGATGTATTTTGAGGTTACCCTGAAGTTAGCATTAAGAATTCTGTTTATTTCCTACTTCTACTTGAAAGCAGTTTTGTCTTAAACTACCTCTAACCATACACATTTTTGTTCTCTTATCCTCCTCCTCACTTTTTATATTTGCTATCTTACTGTTTTTAAGTGGGGTTTCTTTGCATTTTATAGTCACCCTTTAATCCCTTTAATATTTTCTCGCAAAGCTGTTGTCGTGGTGATGAATTCCTTTAACTTTCATTGTTTTGAAAAGCTTTTTACAGGTCCTTCAATTCTGAATGATAATCTCTCAGTATAGGTTGAAAATTCTTTTCTTTCAGTACTTTGAATATGTCATGCCATTCCCTTCTGACTTGTAGAGTTTAAGTTGAGAAATCTGATATTCTTATGGGCACTCCTTTCCTATGTGACTTGTTTTTCTCTAACTGCTTTTAAGATTCTTTCTCTATCTTGTATTTTTGACATTTTGATGACAGTGTGTCTAGGTGTAGGGATTTTTTGTTTGTTTTTTGGGGGGCACACTTTGAGCTTCCTAAGCCAGGAGGCTTGCTTTATTCCTTAGGCTATGGCAGTTCTCCGCTATTATTTCTTCATTTTCTGCCCTCTTTTCTCTGTCCTCTCCTTCTGGGATCCCTATGATACGAACGTTGTTTCTTTTGATGTTATCCCATAGATTGTGAATGCTTTCTTCATTTTTTTTTCATTCTTTGTTCTCTTTGTTGGTTTACTTCAGTGCATTCTTCAACTATGCCTTCTAGCTCATTGATTCTATTGGGATGCTTCATCCATCCAACTCCTGCGTCCCTTTGTTGAGTTCTTTAATTAAGCCATTGTGTTCTTCATTTCTTTGATATGTTGTTTCATTTCTTCTCCCGCTTTTTTTGTTGTTCTCTTTTTTGTCCTCTATTGTTTTACTGATTTCAGTGAGCATTTTTGTCACTGTTGCTCTTGATTTATCCTCAGGTTGTTGCAAATGTCTGTTGTATTTAGATTTTCCCCTGGGATTTTAATTGGATCCATCATTTTGCATATATATCTCTGTATAATGTGTTTAACATAGAATTTGCCATTTTAACCCTTTGTAATTGCACAAATTAGTGACATTATGTCCTTTACATTGTTGTGCAACCCCCAACCATTATTCATCTCTAGAACTTTCTCATTACCCCAAAGTGAAACTCTGTATCCATTAAGTGATACTTCATTATTACCCCACTCACAAGTTCTGTCTGGATTCTGTACATCTGTCCTTTAATGTGATGTCTTAGCTCTATTACAACTTTGCTCTATGATAAATAACTTGAAACTTTCATTCATAGTGTGTTATGACATTATTTGGTGTTCACTTGGCAGGAACTCATCATTTATATATGAGAATTATTTCTGTTCTTTTATCATTAGCTCTTTGTATTTAAAGTAATTTTTTTTATCAATGATAGCAAATGCAAGAGTATGTGGTCATCTCACAAAAGTTACAGAATATACTGGTACTGTTAATATTTTAAATATTAAAGCCATTAGAATATTTACATATATATGTAGTGGTATAATGTCATAAGAGCATGGGCTGATGTAATAGCGTTAGGAATAGAAAAAGAAGGGTTGCAATGAGAAGGAGCAGAAATTGCGACTATAGATCCCAATTTGAGGAGCAGAACAGCCGAGGATGATTCCAAGATTAGGAACCTGAGTTATCAAAGGACAGATTTCATCAACAAAATTAGGAAAATTTGGAGGAAAGGCAATTTGAGAAAAAAAAAAACAAAACATTTGGTGGGTTATCAAACAAAGCCTACCTTGCAAGGAGCAAATATATTTGAGATTAACTGGCATGGTAGACTTGGAATTTGATCATGGAGTATTTCTCTGGAATGGGAAAATGCATTTAGGACAATAAAGGCAAGAGTATTAGGGTTTTCTAAGATTGGAGGCAGGAAGCAGGGATAGTGGGAAAACCCAGTGTAAAATATAAATCAAGACAAACCTGTTCCAGAATCCAAGGAAGGATTGTTTTAAGAAGGCAGAAGTCAGCAGTAAAGAATGTAGCAGAGAGCGTGAGGGCAGTAAAGTATCACAAATAAAAATGTCATTCACTTCAGTTATTAGCCACAATTTTAATCTTTTTCAAGGAAAATACAGTTATTTTCAGTGAAAAACACCTACTGATAGTGTAAAGAGATTATGCTATTTCTTATTACCTTGGAATCTGCTACCTTCCATTTTTAGTTTACTTGAGAATATTTCAGAGTATAAAATGCTCTTTGGTACATTACTTGTTTTAGAAGTTAAAGTTAGCTCATTTATTCTGCTCTTAATTTCAAGGCATCTTTTAAAACAATTTGAGAAGTGTTAGAATATCAGAGGTTTTGGTTGGAACATTTTAAGCATTCTAGCCTAAACAGGCATTTTCATTTTTCAAAGTACTCCTGCTATAATTTATTTTAGTCATTTTATATATGTAGAAACATTGTAGTATAATTTGTTTGGGTTTGTTTTATGTTGATATTAAAGATTACAGTGTTAGAAGTCACCTTGTTTTGAGAAAAATCTTAGTTTTAATGGGAAGAGAGGAAGTAGGAAGACAAAATGGGAATGAAGAAATTTGTGGATGTTAGAGATAAAGTTTTATTTAGTACTTTCTTTATTGAAGTAATAATATCTGATATTTAATTTTTAGAAAATCATTTCAAGAAGCAGGCGAATCAAATTCTAAAAGACGGAAATCTTCAAAAGATCTAAGAAATGATTTTGGACATTTAGAATCAGAACTTCTATTTTTAAGTACTCTTACTGGCATCAGTATAAGAAATTACTCTAAGATGACAGAGGAGCTCACAAGCACTGAGATGGCAGAAAACAGTAAGTGTTCATTTTTATCTAGAGATCTACGTGTGTGTATGTATTTGTATGTGTATATGTGTCTGTATACGTATGTATGTGTGTACACGTACCATTTTAGTAAAGTTTTGAGAGAGATCGTAAGTAAAGACATGTATTCAATATCTTGAACAAGATAATGTTGAAAAATGTAAAACATTTAACAGGTAACGTGATTCAAACTTGTCTAGAGTTATGCTAGCTTATTTCTTTTCTTACTTTAATCTTTGGTATAATTGAGAGCTATAAAGTTGTCTTTAATGCTGTCAAAGGTAATTAACTTGGTGCATATTACTCCAGATAATTTCAGTGCATATACTAACATGTACTCTTACACATAGACTCATTTGTATTATAGATATTTATTTGTATACAATTAAAAAATAGAAATTTGAAAGAAGTAGTTATTTGCAAACAAAAGTTTTGTTATTCCAATTTGCAGGTATAAAGAAAATTCTGCAGAGACACAGATTATCTGGAAATTGCCAGAAGCTTACATTTCAGCTTGAATTTCAAATTTTGGAAATTCAGGTAAATTAAGGAGCATGTTGTAATAACAGAGGTTTCTGCTACTATGAAATAAAAAATATACACATTCAAGCCCTTAGCAGTGACTGAGCTGAGGACGAATTCGTGAGTCACAGCGCACATTTGTGCAAAGTGGTGGTATTGTTTTGTGGGATTTTTTTTGTTTTTTGTTAAATTTGAAGTATAAATACTCTGGCAACTGCATATGGTAGAGTTGTTGCTGATGGTGTGGGTGCTTTCCGAAGGGCAGCTAGCAAGATGCTTCTGGGTTACCAGTGCAAGTCCCAAGGTCATGGGGACAGTACTGGGTCAAGAATTTGGCACAACTCAATTGGCTGTTCCTGCCGAGGGCCTCTGCTAAATTTCTTCATCTGAGACCATAACTGAAATTTGAAATCTGATATTTGCGTACATCCTCTGATAATAGAAAGTAATTTCTTTCTTTCCTCCCTCCCTACCTCCCTTCCTTCTCTTTCTTTTTTAATCATTTATTATTTCTTCTGTTTATATTGCTGTATTCATTTTAGGACATTGAAATCTCATCTCAGTCTGGGAGTATTTTGTGCACACCCACAACCAATTGTCCTTGCCAGCTAGACCCGCAAGGAGCATATGCAGAATTGAGGAATAGGGAAGGACAGGCACACTGTCTTGGCCTCCTCCCATCAGATAACTAACCTAGAAGTACACTAGTTACTACACCCCAGTCCTGTGAATAAGCAACTTGCTCGCATTCATGTGTCCTCATCCTTGTCTTGGTATCTGTGTCCTCAGCTACAAAAACAGGTCCGGGTTTTTCCTTTTGGTGTAGGGCAAGAGTTGATGTCAAGTTAGCAGGATACTACCTCTTTTTTTTTTTTTTTTTCTTTTAAGAGGAAGGAAGCAGGCAAGAATGAAGGCAGGCAGAAAAAGAGAGGAGGAAGCATTTTAATTTATTTGTTCAATTTTGGTTGTTCTATACCCTTACCCCCACCCCCAACCATTTGAATGTCAGTCCTTGGGCTTTACAGGGACTATGGCGTAGCTGGTGGCTTAACACCTAAACCACTAAGTGCACTAAAGCATCTGTTTATTTTTAGGTTTTTATTTTGCTTTTTATTCCAGCCCAGGTTATGAACCTACATCTTAAACCCAGGGTCCTTGGACTTTACATGGTTTGCACACCAATACCTCAGCTGCCTGAGCCACAAAGACATGTACCCAAGGACACTGCTTTCTTCACTGTCAGCCAGCCACTGCAAGTAGTCTACAGCACCTGGGTCCAGGGATCTGAGCTAGAGGCTTTTTTTTTTTTTTTTTTTTTTTTTTTAGGAACCTATAATGAAATTTATTATCGGGCCAAAGAAGAAGAGGAACACACCTGCTTAAAATGCCTCTTTAACCCCTTGCCACATGGAGGCTACGTTATATGCCTTTTTAATACTTTTTAAAAATTAAATATTGTTATTTTTACACATTGACATAATCTCATAAATTTTAGACTCCCCATTCCTCATTTGTATGTCAACATACTCTGCCCTCCACCAAATCACCAAGTGTTCTTCTCCATTGTCCAGTGGGCCTCACCACCATTTCTTCCCCCCTTCCCACCCTCCCATCCCGTTCCCTATTGGTAGCCTCAATTTTGTTGCAAGTGTCCAAGGGTTGGATTTGTTTCATCTGTTCCTTTGTTTTGTCTTTTTATTTCTACCTATGAGTGAGGTCATCTGGTATCTTTCTTCTTTTGACTTATTTCGCTTAGCATAATCCCCACTAGATCCTTCCATGTTGATTCAAATGACATGATTTCATCTCTTTTAAAGGCTGTATAGTATTCCACTGTGTATATATACCACATCATCTTGATCCATTTATCTGACATTAAATACTTAGGTAGTTTCCAGGTCTTAGCTATTGTGAATAGGGCTACAATAAAGATAGGGGTGCATATATCTGTACAAATGAGAATTTTTGTATCTTTTGGGTAAATGCCCAGAAGTGGGATGATGGGATCATATGGGACTTCCATCTTCAAGTTTTTGAGGAATCTCCAAACTGTTTTCCGTAGGGATTGCACCATTGTGCACTACCACCAACAGTGTAGAAATGTTCCCTTTCCTCCACATCCTCACCACCATTTGTTGTTTCCGGACTTTTGGATAACACCCAGTCTCTCAGCTATAAGGTGACATCTCATTGTTGTTTTAATTTGCATTTCCCTGATAGCCAGGGAGTAGAAACATCTTCTCCTGTGCCTGTTGGCCATCTATATATCCTCTGAAAAAATGTCTCTCCAATTCCTCCTCCCATTTTTTGGTTGGATTGCCTATTTTTCTGTTACTGAGTTTTATGAGTTCTTTGTATATTTTAGATATTAAGCCCTTGTCAGAAATACGTAATGCAAATATCTTTTCAACTTAGTAGGTTACCTTTTGGTTTTGGTGATGTTTTCTTTTGCTGTGAAGAAGCTTTATAGTTTGATGTATTCCCAGTTGTTTATTTTTCTTTTTGTTTCCCATGATGCTAGAGTTGAGTCCCCAAAGATTTCCCTAAAGTTGTTGTCATGGAAAGTCCTATGTTGTCTTCCAAGAATTTTATGGTTTCCAGTCTTTTGTCTGAGTTTCTAGTCCATTTTGAGTTAATTTTTGTGAGTGGTGTTAGAAAGTGATCTGGCTTCATTCTTTTTGCATGTGGCTGTCCAGTTATCCCAATACCATTTATTGAAAGGACTTTCCTTTCTTCATCATATGCTTTTGACTCCTTTGTCGTAGATTAACTGACTATATGTGAGTGGGTCAGTTTCTGGTGATTCAGTTCTATTCCACTGGTCTCTACCTCTGTTATTATTCCAGTACCATACTGTTGTGATCACTCTCGAATTTGTATTGTAGCTCAATGTCTGGGAGTGTAATTCCTCCAGATTCATTCTTTTTTCTCAAAATGACTTTGACTGTTTGAGGTCTTGTGTTGTTCCATATAAATTGTTTTTTTTGTTCTCTTTCCTGAAAATAGCCCATGGGATTTTAATGGGGATTGCATTAAATCTGTGTATTGCTTTAGGTAAGATGACTATTTCAACAATGTTAATTCTTCCCAGCCGTAAACATGGAATATGTTTTCATCTCTTTGTGTCTTCTATTTCTTTAAAGAAGGGCTTATAGTTTTCATTATACAGGTCTTTTACCTCCTTTTTCAAGTATAATCCAAGGTATTTTATTCTTTTTGCTTCTATTGCAAATAGGGTAGTTTTCTTAATTTCATTTTTTTCTAATGTTTTGTTTGATATAAAAATGCAATGATTTTTTGCATTGATTTTATAGCCTGCCACTTTACTTACTGCATTTGTTGATTAGTTCTAGTAGTTTTTGATGGAGTTTTTAGGCATGTCATCTGCAAATAGTGATAGTTTTACTTTTTCCTTTCCAATTTGGATTCATTTGATTTCTTCTTCTTGCCTAACTGTCCTGGCTAAAAACTCTAGTATGATGTTAAATAGCAGTGGTCATAATGAACAGCCTTGCCTTGTTCTTGATCTTAGAGGCTTTCAATTTTTTGTTGTTGAGTATGCTGTTGGTTATGACTTCATCATATATAGCCTTTCTGTGTTGAGATGTGTACCTTCTCTTCCCATTTTATGAAAGTTTTCATCATAAATGGGTATTGAAGCTTATCAAAAGCTTTCTTTGCTTCCATTGATATGATCAAATAGTTTTTTTCTCTTTGCTTTTATTGATGTGGTATATTACATTAGTAGACTTGTGTATGTTGAACATCCTTGCATCTCTGGGATAAACCCCACTTTGTCATGATGGATGATCCTTTTAATGTTTTAATGTTCATTTTGCTGGTATTTTGTTGAGAATTTTTGCATCTATGTTCATTAGAGATATTGGTCTCAAATTTTTTTTCTTGGTGGCATCTCTATGAGCTTTTCGTATCATTATGATGCTAGCCTCATAGAAAGTATTTGGGAATGTTCCCTGTTCAGTGTTTTGGAAGAGTCTGAGAAGAATAATTATTCTTAACAGATGGTTTGGTGAAACTCATTAGAAAAGCCATCTTGTCCTGGGCTTTTATTTTTAGGGAGATTTTTGATTACCTTTTCAGTTTCCTTGCTTGTGATTGTTCTGTTCAACTGTTCCAGTTCTTCCTGATTCAGTCTTGGTAGATAATGTATTTCTAAAAATTTGTCCATGGCCTCCAGATTGTCCAGTTTATTGACATAGAGCTATTCATAGTAGTCTCTTGATGGTTTATATTTTTGTGGTATCTGTTATAACTTCTCCCCTTTCATTTCTCATTTTAGTTATGAGAGTTTCCTCTCTTTTTTTCCTCTGTGTGTCTAGCCAGTGGTTTGTCAGTTTTTCTGATGTTTTCAAAGATTAACTTTTGGTTTCGTGGATCTTCTGCCTTTTTGTTTTCCATTTTGTTTAATTCTGCTCAGATTTCTGTTTCCTTTCTTCTACTGATTTTGGGCTTTAATTATTCTCCTTTCTCTAGTTGTTTTACATGTAGGATTAGATTGTTTATTTGAGATTTCTGTTTCTTGATGTAGACCTTGATTGCAATGAACTTTCCTTAGTATTGCTTTTGCTACATCCCATAGATTCTGGTAGCTTGTGTCTTCATTTTCATTTTCTCAGGTACTTTTTAAATTTTTAGGTTTCTTCTTTTACTCAAGAGTCATTCAGAAGCATGTTATTTAGTCTTCAATCATTTTGGAGCCTGCCAGCTTTTTTTCTGTGGTCGATTTCTAGTTCAAACCATTGTGATCAGAGAAGATGCCTGGTATGGTTTCCATCTTTATAAATTTGTTGAGGCATGTTTTATGTCCCAACTTATGGGCTGTTCTTGAGAATGTTCCATATGAAATTGAGAAGAATGTGAATTCTGTACTCAGATGAAGCATTCCGTGTAGGTCTCTTAGACTAACCTGTTACAATTGTTAATTTAAAGCTCTTGTTTACCTCTTAATTTTTTGCCTATTTGATCTATTGTTGTAAGCTGGGTGTTAAAGACTTCTGCTATGATTGTGTTGCTGTCAATGTCTGTCATTAGTTTTGCTGATATTTGCTTTATGTATTTTGATGCTCTTTCATTACTGCATATATGTTAAGTATTGTGTCTTTTTCTGGATTGACCTCTTCATCACTCTGTAATGACCGTCTCTGTCTTTTGTTATGCTCTTTAGTTTAAAGTCTATTTTATCTGATGTAAGTATAAC